>WNGS01166440.1:0-22850 GCA_020271785.1 Procambarus virginalis
AAAGAGAGTGTCATGAAAAAGGAGAGCGCGAGGGAGAGGCAGAACGAAGAGGTCGGAAATAGTAGCATGGAGAGTAAAGAGGCGCGAGTCAGCCTCGGCAAACCGCCACCTAGGGAAGGAGAGAGGAGGGCGAAAAGAGAAAAAAGAAAGAAGGATAGGAAAATGGTCACTGCCATGGAGGTCATCAAGGACCTGCGACCCGAAATCTAAGGAAAGGGATGCCGAGCACAGAGAAAGATCGAAACAAGAAAGGGAGGGAGTCTGAGAGTCCAAATGAGTGGGCTCACCAGAATTAAGAAGGGACAGGGGAGAAGAGAGGATGAAAAGCTCAAGGAGGCGACCCATGGTGTTTGTCAGCACATCACCCAAAGGGCATGACGACAATTGAAATCACCCTGCAGGAGCACAGGCTCCAGCAAGAAGTCTAGGAAGTGTTTAAGATCTGGAAGAGAAAGTGGGACAGTGGTGGGGGGGGGGAGACAAATGGAACAAACTGTGTACCATCTACGCACAAAGACACTGGCGGCAGAACAGTGGAGAGGTGAGGAAAAAAGTAAGGGGACAAAGGAAACATCGGAGCGAATCAAGAGAGCAGAAGAATTATCGACCCCAGCACACACAGCTGGGGGGGGGGGAGAGAAAAGAATAGCTACGAAAGCGACCAGGACGAGCACCAAGCATCGGCTCCTGGAGACAGACACAAAGGGGCGAAAACTGTGAAATGAGAAGTTGGAGGTCAAGGAAATTGGCGTAAAATCCACGGATGTTCCATTGAAGAAAAGACATCAGCAAAGAGAGAGAGGAGAGCAACAGAGAGCAAAGAAGAAACAAAGGTGAAGAAGGAACACAGCACGCTAAACAAGCACAGTCAGGATCAGGGTCAGCGAAGTCAGGGTTAGGGAGCATGGGTAAAGTGAGTAAAGAAGAAGGGAAAGAAGCGGGAGGACAGACCAGAGGTGGACGAGCAGGGTCTGGAGGAGGAGGGGCAGAAAGAGGGGAGCGCACCTCAGCAAGGCAGTAAACCGAGATGGAACTGGGGGCTAAAGAAACCCCGACAGTAGGAACAGGGGGCTCCACCACCGAAGCGGGAGGGGAAGGANTATCACATTAGCAACTTTCCAAAACTCTGGCACTGTGCCTGACTCTATTGATTTATAAATATGATTGACAGTGGGTCACAAAGCTCCTCTTTGCATTCTTTCAGCACTCTGGCAAACACTTCATCCGGCCCTGGGATTTGTTTTGGTTTTAGTTTTACTATTTGTTTTAAGAACATCTCCCTGGTAACTGCTAACTCGTCAACCTGTCCTCGTCCCCACCCACATAGACTTGTTGGGCTGAAGGCATATTGTTAAGTTCTCTTTAGTAAATACAGATACAAATATTTATTAAAAATACTACTCATCTCTTCATCACTATCTGTTATTTGACCTGTCTCAGTTTTTAATGGACCTATCCTTTCCCTAGTCTTAGTTCGATATAACTGAAAAAACCTTTAGGATTTGTCTTTGCTTGCCCTGCTATACGAACTTCATAGTTTCTTTTTGCTTTCCTTATCTCTTTTTTAACATTTCTAACTAGTTGTACGAATTCCTGTTCTAAAGTGACCTCCCATTTTTAATCCTCTTGTACCAAGCTCTCTTTTTACCTATAAGATTCTTCAAATTCTTGTTATCCACTTTGGGTCATTAGTAATCGATCTATTCAATTTGTGTGGTATACTACGTTCCTGTGCTTTGTTTAGAATATTCTTAAATACGTTATAAATTGAATCTACATCGAAATCCCCATTTACATCACCTATCGCTGGGTTCATGTCTCGCTCCAAGACCGGCCCACACCCCACACCCAAGACTCCAATCAATTTGACCCAAAATTTCTTAGGCTATTAAATCAGCTTTCGAAAATCTGGCACTTTAACAGAATTTTCTCCTACAGGTCTATTCCATTCTATGCCAAATCTGATTTCTTTGTGATCACTGTTCCCTAGCTCACTCCCTATTTCGATGTCATTAATTTGTGTTTCCCTGTTAGTTAACACTAAATCTAAAAAGCTCTGGCTCCCAAAAAAGTTGGAGCTCTGTCCTCAGAGCTCCAACTAGATTCATCAGTTCCTTCACTACAACTTCCATTATTGCTATGATAATAGTACTACAATCAGAGCTCCAGCTACACACAACCTCTCACTGTGACTACCTGTGCCTGACAAGTAGTCACTCAGGCGCCGGTAATAATTTGGGTCTGACGAGTTGCTTTCAAATTTGTACATGGAATTTTTCGAAAAGAAATTTGTTTCAAAAAGTACCCCTGGAATCATTCCATGGTTTAGATATGTTGATGATATTTCTGAAAACGACAGAAAATTTTAGATTTATGATTCATAAGAACATAAGAATAAAGGTAACTGCAGAAGGCCTATTGGCCAATACGAGGCAGCTTCTATCCCACTCATAAACATGTCCAACCCACGCTTGAAACAATCGAGGGACCCCACCTCTACCACGTTACGCGGTAATTGGTTCCACAAATCAACAACCCTGTTACTGAACCAGTATTTACCTAAGTCTTTCCTAAATCTAAACTTATCCATTTATACCCATTGTTTCGTGTTCTGTCTTGTTTGATACTTTTAATACCCTATTAATATTCCTTTGTTATGTCCATTCATCTACTTGTAAACCTCTATCATGTCACCCCTAACTCTTTGCCTTTCCAGTGAATGCAATTATACTTTGTTAATCTTTCTTCATATGAAAGATTCTAATTGGGGAATTAACTTAGTCATCCTACGCTGGACACGTTCAAGTGAATTTATATTCATTCTATAGTACGGCGACCAAAACTGAACTGCATAATCTAAATGGGGCCTAACAGAGCAAGATATAGCTGAAGAACCACACCAGGTGTCTTGTTTCTAACGCTTCCATTAATAATCCCAGTGTCCTATTTGCCTTATTACGAACATTCATGCATTGATCCTTTTGTTTTAAATTCTTACTAATCATAACTCCAGATTCCTTTCGCAATCTCAACACCATCTAGCTCGTATCTTATAACTCTATCATCATTACCTAGCCTCAGAACTTTACATTTATCAGCATTATACTGCATCTGCCAATCTTTTGACCATTGCAAAACCCTATTTAGATCAACTTGAAGTGATAGTGAGTCTTCTTCCATGTTAATTTCCCTACCGATTTTTGTATCATCTGCAAATTTGCAGATGTTGCTACTCATACCTGAATCTAAATCATTTTATATATATTAAAAACAACAGAGGTCCCAGGACAGAGCCTTGAGGCACTCCACTAACAACATTATCCCACTTTGATTTAACCCCATTTATACTAACTCTCTGCAGGCGATGAGTCACAATAACGTGGCTAAAGTATGTTGACCAGACCACACACTAGAAGGTGAAGGGACGACGACGTTTCGGTCCGTCCTGGACCATTCTCAAGTCGATTGTGATGAGAAAAGATGATTGATGAAGATTAAGCCACCAAAAGATGGTACGGGCATGAATAGCCCGTAAGTGGTGGCCCTTTTGAGCCATTACCAGTATCAAGAGTTGATACTGGAGATCTGTGGAGGCGCGACTGCACCCTGCGTGACGGGAGAATTCTCCCGTATGAATGTGTTAAGACTAAGACTAAGAGATTAAGCAACCTAAAAGGTGGCACGAGCATGAATAGCCCGTAAGTGGTGGCCCTTTTGAGCCGTTACCAGTATTAAGAGCTGATACTGGAGATCTGTGGAGGTTCAACTGCACCCTGCATGACGGGAGATGTCTCCCCCGGGTGATGAGGAAGATTGATAAAGATTAAGCCACCCAAGAGGTGGCACGGGCATGAATAGCCCGTAAGTGGTGGCCCTTTTGACCCATATCCAGTATCAAGAGCTGAGACTGGAGATCTGTGGAGGTGCGACTGCACCCTGCGTGACGGGAGATGTCTCCCATGAATGTGTTATATTGATCTGATTGATTGATAAAGATTAAGCCACCCAAGAGGTGGTGTGATGAGGAAGTAGAGACAGGCAATAAATAGGCAAGAGAGAGCTGAGGAGCAAAGTAAGCTGTAGTAGAGGGGGATAGTAGTAATAATAAGAACTGCAGAGGGCCTATTGGCCATACGAGGCAGCTCCTATTATAACCACAGAATGAGAAGGAGATAGTAATAGGAATAAGAAGAGGATAGCAAGGGAGCGTAGAAGACAATGAACAGAAAAAGGGAGAAGAAAGAAAGAAAAGGAAAGAGAAAGAAAGATAAATGGAAGGGGTAAGCTTATGTTAGGTCTGGTTTGCTAGAAAGATTAGTGCATTTCAGAATATACTATGAAAGGGAAGAGTCCACAGCAACAAAGCCAGGACTCAAGTTCATGTTAGGTACATTGTATATTAGAGCCGATTCAACAAGACGGCGTCTGTGTAGAGTAGAGGCAGGAGATTATTTTGGAGGAAGACCAATCAATGGGATGATTAGAATCCTTTACATGACAGAAGAGAGCATTGTTAGTGTCTGCAGACTTAACACTTCTCTTGTGTTCTTTAAGTCTGTCATTCAGTGTACGGCCAGTTTCGCCAAAGTATTGGAGAGGACAAGACGAACAGGAAATAGAGTAGACACCAGCAGCATTAGAAGCAGGAGGAGCAGTGTGAACTAGATTGCTACGAAGTGTGTTAGTTTGTCGAAAGGCGAGTTTAGTGTCAAGAAAACGAAAGTATTGGTAAAAGTTATGAGTTCAGATATGAAGAGAAGGCATAGTACAGTTTTACTAGTGTTGGAAGCAGGTTTAGGATGAAAGAAATTTCGTTTAGCTTGAGAGTAAGCACAGTTGATGAAATGCAAAGGGTAACCAAGGCGAGAGAATGATTTGTAGATAAAGGCAATTTCAGAATCAAGAAACTGAGGGTCGCTGATGCGTAGAGCGCGGAGGAAGAGAGAGACGAGGACACTTTTCTTAACAGAAGGAGGATGGTAGGAAAAGAAGTGAATGTGCATGCCACTATGCATGGATTTACGGTAGACAGAGAAAGAGAACCCAGACACAGAGCTGTGAACATGAACGTCAAGAAAAGGAAGGAGGGAATTCGATTCCCACTCAACTTTGAAATGGATAGAAGGAGCCAGATTGTTAAGAGAGGCGAGGAAAGGCTGGAAAAGACTAAGGTCATGAGGCCATAAAGCAAAAATGTCATCAACATAGCGAAGCCAGAGAGAGGGACGAGTATCAATAGAAGGAAGAAGAATAGTTTCGAAGTATTCCATGTAGAAATTAGCAAGAACAGGGGAGAGAGGGGAACCCATAGCGACACCGAAAGTTTGAGTGCAATATTTACCGTTGAAAGAGAAAGAGTTAGAGTCAACACAGAGTCTAATGAGATCGAGGAAAACGTCAGTGGGAAGCGGGAGAGGAAGAAGGCCCTCTGGCGCCTTCTGTCTAAGAGGGCGGTATTCGGGTACAATAAAGTTGTTGTTCAGTGTCAATCATTATTTTTGACTAGTTGTATATGAAAAGCGCTGCAATTGTTCTAAGTTTCAGTACTGTAGCCTAATTAGTAAGGGAGATTTTTTTTTTTTTAATTTTTTTAATTTTTTCAACGAATTTTACACATTTCAAGTGTAAGTTTACAACCACACCTTACAATATAATCATTCTATGACACTTTTCTGACACATTAACATATAATAAAGGATCTCAAGCAAGAGATTTTCCAAAACGTTTTTAGTTTTCCTAATACAAATAGTCTAATTTCCCCCCCAAAAAAATTATGCAAATATATCATGTTTATTGCTATTATAAAATCAATAAATAAACTCAGGATAAAACGCTTGCTCACGATTTTAGAGACATAAAATTTACATATAATGTATAAGTTTCATGTAAATTGAATAAAAAATGAAAGAGGTACTCATTATAACAGTAACTCAGTAACATAAACATTCAAGTAAGTAAAAAATAAAGTTTACAGTGTTGCCCTCTGTGGCTGAGGTTGACATCAACCAATTTCCTCCAAAATTGGCACCCTTACAGATAGTCATACGTGCAGTCAGGTGTATACGTTTCATGCAAATCGCCCTATAAACAAAAGAGAGAGATAAAATTTAAAAAAAAAGGAAAATTTGCCTTTTTTTTAACTAAATTTTTTTTAATAAAACTAATTATAATTTGTTTTTAATATATGCTATTGTGATAGCTGAGAGTCATAGACATGATTTCAGTTGACATTTTTGTTTGATAATCGTTTTTGACCATTTTGGAAAATTTTTGACACATAATTCAATATTTTTTTCTTCCTTCCTATTTATGCTACGATGCTGAGACTTGGACCAAATGAAACCCTTTTTATATACAACTTGTCAAAAAAGTTTGATTGAAATTGAACGAGTTTTCATTTTTTGCATATTTTGGGAATAACGCCCCCTTCTGTCTATGGAAAGAGAGAACGTCATCGTGCGGAACATTAGTGAACAGAGAGTCGACATCAAGACTAAGCATCTTACAAGAAGGTTGCAGGCGCAGTCTTTCTGTGAAGTCCTGAGTGACGAAGGTGGGCAGGCGAAAAAGTGCCAAGGTAAGGCATCAGGGTAAGCGAGCCAGGAGGCAAGATGATAGCTAACAGAGCCCCGTGAAGAAATGATAGGACGAAGAGAAACACCAAATTTATGAGTCTTAGGAAGACCATAGAAATAAGGAAGACGACGAAACGTCGTCGTCCCTTCACCTTCTAGTGCGTGGTCTGGTCAACATACTAACTCTCTGTTTCCTTTGGAATAGCCATGCCCTAATCCAACTTAACATAGCACCCTCAATACCATGAGCCTCTATTTTTTTAATCAGTCTTTCATGTGGCACTGTATCAAAAGCTTTGCTAAAGTCAAGGTACACAACATCACAATCCTTACCACTATCAACTGCCTCAACTATGCTGTAATAAAAAGATAGCAAATTTGTTAAACATGAACGGCCATTTATAAAACCATGTTGCGACTCATTTATTAATTTATGTTTTTCAAGATGAAGACGAATTGTATTTTCAATTATCGATTCAAGTAACTTTCCCACAATAGACGTTAGGCTAATTGGCCGATAGTTTGACGCAAGTGATCTATCTCCTTTCTTCAAAATTGGTACCACATAAGCTTCCTTCCATGACTCTGGAACTCTGCCTAATTCTATTGATAAATTAAATATGGTAGACAGTGGCTCGGAAAGCTCCTCTTTGCATTCTTTAAGCACCCTGGCAAACACTTCTTCTGGCTCTGGGGATTTGTTTGGGTTTAGTTTTACTATTTGTTTAATTACATCCTCCCTGGTAACTGCTAAACTCGTCAACCTGTCCTCGTCCCGACCCACATAGACTTGTTCGGCTGAAGGCATATTGTTAAGTTCCTTTTTAGTAAATACAGAAATAAAATATTTATTAAAGACACTACTCATCTCCTCGTCATTATCCGTTATTTGACCTGACTCAGTTTTTAATGGACCTATCCTTTCCCAAGTCTTAGTTCGATAGAACTGAAAAAATCCTTTAGGATTTGTCTTCGCTTGCCCTGCTATGCAAACTTTATAGTGTTTTTGCTTTCCTTATCTCTTTTTTAACATTTCTAACCAGTTGTGCGAATTCCTGTTCTAAACTGACTTCCCCATTCTTAATCCTTTAGAACCACGCTCTCTTTTTACCTATAAGGTTCTTCAGATCCTTTGTTATCCACTTTGGATCATTAGTATTCGATCTATTCAATTTATATGGTATACTACGTTCCCGGGTTTTACTTAGAATATTTTTAAATAGGTTATATTTTGAATCCACATCGAAATCCCCTTCTACGTCACATGTCGCTGGGTTCACGTCTAGCTCCAAGACCGGCCCACACCCCATACCCAAGACTTTCCAATCTATTTGACCCAAACAATTTCTTAGGCTATTGAAATCAGCTTTTCGAAAATCAGGCACTTTAACAGAATTTTCTCCTACAGATCTATTCCATTCTATGCAAAATCTGATTTCTTTATGATCACTGTTCCCTAGCTCACTCCCTATTTCGATGTCCTTAATTTGTGATTCCCTGTTAGTTAACACTAAATCTAGAATATTATTTCCGCGCGTTGGTTCCTTAATGTGTTGCGTAAGAAAGCAATCGTCAATTAATTCTAGAAAATCTTCTGCTTCATTATTCCCTGTTTTGTTCACCCAGTTTATTCCACTAAAATTAAAGTCACCCATGATTCGTGCCAGATTCTGGCACGAATCTTCTCGATATTCCTAATGTTTATCTTCATTGAAGCAGGAAGATTAAAAATTAACTCTACAAAGTTCATTTGCACTTTTGATTTGGGTCTGACACCTAGTGATGCGTTTCGTAAGGTCTCATATGCTCATATGCTACTCATTTCTCATGAGTAGGCAGGCCGTTTTCTTGGTTTTATAGTAAATCGTCAGTTGTATCTTCTGATTTTTTCCTGTAGGGATAACATTTCTATTAACAATATCTTTCCGGACTCTTTCCTCCGTTTTATGAGCTGTGGAAAAGAAGTTCCTGTAAAATAGTCTAATAGGGGGTATAGGTGTTGTATTAGTTGTCTCTTCAGAGGTTGTCTCTTCAGATTCCTGTCCTGGTCGGCTCGTGAAGTAGCCGCTGCTAACATCTGGTGAGGTAGCGCTTAGACAGTGAACGCCATCTATGGAGCGAAAAGGTGGACGTTTGTGTCTAAGCCAGTAAGAGATGTTTCCTAATGGTTCCCATGTAGTGTCCCAGTACTGATGACGTGTCTGCTTTCACAGAGTCAACCTAGGACGGCTCTAATGTACGATGAATCAGTCTACCCAAGGGAGCCAAGGTCTCTTCACCAGTCTGCTTTGTAGAAGCAGTGAGCCGCCACCGGACGAGCATTGCTGAGTGTTCAACTGTCTGCCTGAGGAGTGGCAGTGACGAGGATTTGCCGTGCCCGGGGCTGGCTGGTGGAAGAGACAACCAACTGTGGTGCCGACTGAGGAGAGTAACCAGCGAGTTACACGAGGCTCCTGCTTAGGGCTCGCAACCCTAGTATTCGTCGTGAAGTGGGCTAACAGCGAGGCTGATTGGTACCTGCCAGCTACAGGCTGGACTGTGGTTGAGGGCCATCACGACGGGGCACCCAGTGGAATTATGATTTGGCTGGCCTGTGGCCAGGGTAGACACATCGTGATTTCCTGGTACCTGCAGAGGGTTGTGCCACGGAATAGGAAAACAGGAAAGACTGCACGGAGTGAGCGTTGCCAAGTGTTCAGCGTCTTCAGAGGGAGACGCAGATGTACATTGTGTAGTAATATTTCCCGTTTGTGACTTTTTAATTATATATGGTGGTGGGAAAAGAATTATATATAAAGAAAGTGATAAACTTGTGTATTTAATGTACCTCCCCTGTTTATTTTTCTTGCATTACGGAGCTCACCCCTTCAAAGCCTCTACTAACTTGGGGCCGGATACCCAAACTCTAATACTATCAGAAAAGAACCCAGTTGGGTCCCATTAGGGCCGTAACAAGTTATTACTGCAGTGTAACTGCACTTGTTCACTTCACGTTGGACAGTGAGCCTGCACCTCTTGTGACTCCTTTGTGTAAGTAATATTTATTATTATTATTATTATTATTATTATTATTATTATTATTATTATTACTTGCCTTTAATTCAGTCTTAGCGAAACTAATAGGTTTTATTATATTTCAAAATTAAACTTAATTTAAGTATTATTTCCACATTATTTCTGATTAGTTATTTTGTCTTAGTACTGTATCGTTCCCATTTTGATTAGTTTGGTTTCAGACTTTATATTTTAATTAATATGCGTTATTATAACAAAAAAAGCAAACTCATCCTAATTTATTTTCCAGATTTCAACATTATTGCTCAACTTTTGCAAGCCATGTCAATTTACAAATACTTTAATAAGATAGATGGCAATCCTGAGCCTTCAAATCCTGTTGCAGTTGGTGCAGCAGTTGATTGTTATGACCCTTGACCTCTGGGTATGGTTCCTCTGTTTGCAGTTGTAAAATAAATATATAACAATACGGCCTTGCCTACTTAAAGTATCTAGGGTAAATAATCCAACTACTTAACAAAGCAATATACTTCAAGTAAGGGTAACAAATTACATACAAACATAAATGGAAATACAGGCAGCCAGAAATATTAATGCACCAGAATACAATAACACAATATTATTATGTAAGCACTGATCACTATTTTACAACTTTAATGGATAGATGGGTACGCACATAATGGTCTAACCAGAAAATTAGCTATGTTACTAAACAATAAACAAGTACCACAGACTTATCTCACAACATGTCCCCGCCAGCCAACTCCACCCACGCAACTGGCATTGCTAGAGCATGCACGGCATGGTGTCCACAAGTTGCCAACTAAAACCCACATGAAACCTCTAGATACTCTGCTATCAGAGAGTTCTTAACATAAGAACTCATAACTTAAGAGTTCATAACTTAAGAACATAATTATAACTAAACTTATATGCCTATAACACTGCTAAGGTTTAGCAGTGTTATAAGCATATAAGAAATTAAGTACAATCAATAAACAGAAATAATTAAAAGGGTGAATCAGTGACGCTAGCTTGATACACTGCACGCATACTGGAACATCCCAAATATGGTAATCCCCCCATGAGACGCTACGGTCTCCTCCCACAGGAATGAACATGCAATAGCATTAACAAAATAATAAATCCAGGCCCACTACAGCATGCTACATTTAAATCAAACATATATATACTGGAACACAACTGGATACAAAGTTTTATTTAAATAACTGAGGAAAGAAATAATGGACATACATATTCATCATGATAAATGTTAGAATCAAATATATGGATTCGTAACATCCCTCTCCGTCCTTAAAGAAAAATGAAATTAACTGAAGCTTAATTTCATTTTTTACTACATGAGAGTATAGCATTGAGTACTCCAACAACACAAAATCAATGTATAAAACAATCAATTGAATTAAACATGAAATAACCAAAAGGTAAAGACATCCTCATGTATAGAACAATTCACATTAGGGCACTGCAATGGGGAATCCCCTGGATAAGGCATCATTAATTACATTTTGCCTTCCAGGGATATGTCTAATTACTATGTTGAACTCTTGTAAAATCAAAGACCACCTAAGAATTCTTTGGTTCTTACATTTCATGGAGTTAATGAATGTCAGGGGATTATGATTTGTGTATATGACAACTTGATTACCTGACAGGTATGTTTCAAACTTCTTAACCGCCAAAATCAAACAAAGAGCTTCCTTCTCTACCACAGAATAATCAGTTTGTGCCTTATCAAATTTACGAAAAAAATAATATACAGGGCGCTCTAAATCATCTGGTCCTACCTGGAAAAGAACCGCACCTGCTCCTAGATCCGAATCGTCTATGTGCATTATAAATGGCTTATCAAATTGTGGACTGGCTAATACAGGTGACGTTGAGAGAATTCCTTTCAACTTCTGATAAAGAGTTCTGAAACTCCTGTGTTCACTTGAACTTTACCTGCTTTCTAAGAAGATTAGTTATAGGTGCAGCCACAATTGAAAAATTCTTACAATATCTTCTATAATATGCACACATCCCAATAAACCTCTGCACGGATTTCTTGCTCGTTAGTACTGGGTAATCCACGAGTGCCTCGATCTTGTCTTGCAACGCGACTATTTTCCCTTGTCCGACCACATGTCCCAAGTAAATTACTGTTCCCTTAGCCCAGCTACATTTATTTACATTTACAGTTAGAATAGCATGTCTTAACACTAAAAACAATTGTTTCAAACTAGAAATATGGTCTTCCCAACACTTGCTAAAAATCACAATATCATCTAAGTATGCTCTACAGTCTGGCAAATCTTTTAGCAAAGAATTCATCAACTTTTGAAAAGTAGCTGGGGCATTTCTCTTCCAAATGGCGTCACATTAAATTCAAATACTCCATCAGGGGTTATAAAAGCTGTCACTTCCCTAGCAAAGTTAGTAAGTGGTATCTGGTGATACCCCTTAGATAAGTCTAGTTTTGATACCTATTTAGCATGACCAATCTGATCAATGCATTCTTCTAGCAAAGGTAGTGGGTATACTGTTACGACCCTCGATCTCTGGGTATGGTTCCTCTGTTGCAGTTGGTAATATATAATAATATACGGCCTTGCCTCATGTAAATGTCTAGGGGAAATAATGCAACTGATACTAACAGAGGAATATACTTTTAATTAGGGGTAACAAAGAAACATACAAAACATATATGGAAAAATGCAGGTAGCCAGAAATATTCTTACACCATTAATTAATCTTACAATAGCACTGTATAACATAAATCACTTCATATCAATACAAATGAATAGATGGGTAATCTCATAATAATTTAACCAGAAAATCAGCCTTGTAAGCTAAGAAATAAAACAAAGATCCGCCAACTTAACGCAAACATGTCTCCACCCGCCAGCTGTACTCACGCAACTAGCCAAATCCTGGCTTGTCAGGGCGGCGTCCTACCAACATATCAACTAAGCATCCCATAAACTATTGTGAAAATTCTACTAACAAAATGTAGTACTAATACCCATTAATTCCGTAATCTTAAGAGTATATAATATTGTTACATTACTCAAGAGAATTTAATGGCAATCAATAATGAGAATTAATCAAGGTTGAAATATAAACACTCGCATGACAAGTTCCCACACTGGCCACATCCAAATATGGTCATCCCTCCCCCCCCCCCACAGAATAAACCAACAGGAAATAACTTGCAAAAAGCCTCATACAATATAATGCAACTCGGGCACACTACAGCATGCTACAAAATATAACATTCAATAGTCTATAACTATACTAATTATAGAACAAGACAATACGGTAATATAAGGTAAGGTAATTATCAAAAGAAGGCACCAAACCGGGAAGGCTATATGTAGCACCATCAAAGTGCGAAATAATCAGAGGGCGCTAAATATCACCAAGAATGCCAATACGAGAACAAAAACGCATAAGGCGAACGATATCAAAAGTATCTGATTCACCTAGAATTCTATCCAGGGACAAGTAAGTAAGTAATTATCAAAAGAAGGCACCAAACCTGGAAGGCTATGTAGCACCATCAAATGTGCGGAATAATCAGAGGGCGCTAAATATCACCAAGGATGCCAATACGAGAACAAAAATGCATAAGGGGAACGATATCAAAAGTATCCGAGTCACCAAGAATTCTACTGAGGGACAAGTGACCGAGAGGGACGGTCGGAAAACAAGACACACGCTCGTCCTGGAAGGCAGGACATTCAACAAGGATATGCACAACTGTAAGAGGGAAAACCTAATGTGGACAAGAAGGAGCAGGGCGGCACTCCATTAAGTGACCGTGGGTTAAGCGAGTATGACCAACCCGCAGCCGGGCCAAAGCAGTTTCCCACCGCCGGTTACGGTGGTAGGAGGAAGGTCACAGGGACACACTACGTTTGAGAGTACGCAGCTTGTTACTAACCACAGAGGACTAACAACCCTGCCAACGGGCAAGGATGGAGGAATGAATAACAAGATAAAAGTCAGAATAAGGAATACCTTTACAGGAGATGGGACAAGAACGGATAGCTTCCTTAGCGGCAGCATCCGCACGCTCATTAAAAGAAACACCAATATGGCTGGGAACCCAGCAAAACTCTACTGATTTAAATTTACTAGAAATAAAAACAGCCAATGTTGAATCTCGATGACCACCGGATGGACAGGATTAAAGGACCCTAGAGCCATGAGGGCACTACGAGAGTCAACTACAACCACAAAGGAGGAATGAGAATGAGAAAGCAAGAGACGGAGAGCATAGAGAATAGCATAAAGTTCCGCCGTAAAGACGCTAGCCTCAGAAGGGAGGCGACACATATAAGTACAGTCAGGAAAAACAACAGAGTAGCCCACACCGTCTGCAGACTTAGACCCATCGGTAAAGATGGAAATAGAGTGGGAGTGCGAAGAAAAGTGCTCAAGGAAGAGGCTTTTCAGAATTGTAGGAGGGGTAAAGGCTTTAGTAATACAAGTCAAGGACGTACAAAACTTGGGAAGGGGGACTCTCCACGGAGGCAAGGAAGGAACAATATGAGGAGAAACATTAGAAATATGAACAGAAAGAGAATCATGTAAGCGAGATAACCGGACAGAAAGTGGGAGACGATGAAGAGAAACAGGAGCTACAGGAGGAGGAAAAGTCAAAGCACGACAGAGGCGAGAGGGAGGATGTTGTAAGGACCGCGCAAGATAGCGAAGACAGTAGCGATCACGGCGGTCCTGGAGAGAGATAAATCCAGTGTCAACATACAAACTGAGGGCGGGAGTCGAACGAAAGGCATCAGAGCTGAGACGCAACCCAGTATGGTGCAAAGCATCAAGCCGGCGAAGAGTAGAAGGAGAAGGAGAAGAGTATGCAGGGCAACCATAATCGAGTTTAAACAGGACGAGAGAGGAGTGCAAATAGAGGAGCGTGCGCCTATCCACTCCCCAAGAAGTATGGGACAAAACCTTAAGTAGATTAAGGGCCTTAGAGCATTCAACTCGGAGGTAATAGATATGGGCTGACCAAGACAAACGAGTGTCAAAGACTAACCCCAAGAGCTTTGCGGAATCCCTGTACACAATGGGATGACCATAAAGCGACAAAGAGGGACGAAGAACGACATGCTTCCGAGTAAAAGTCATAGCACAAGTCTTAGACGCAGAGAACTTGAAGGCATGATCGGTGGCCCAAGACGACACGGCATCAGTCGCAAGTTGAAGCCGGCGTTGAAGGAGAGGTGAATCATCACCCCGATAGCAAAGGGTAAGATCATCAACATAGAGAGCAGAGAAGACGCCAGAAGGAAGAGAGGAAAGAAGATCGTTGAGGGCAACTAGAAAAAGAGTAGTGCTCAGAACACTACCCTGGGGTACACCCTCATACTGCCGAAAAGGGGCAAAGAGAGCAGTACCAAGCCGCACACGAAAGGAACGACGAGAGAAGAAGCTCTGGAGGAAGAGAGGGAGGTTCCCACGAAGGCCAAAAGAATGAAGTTGAGACAGAATATGATACCGCCAGGTAGTGTCGTAAGCCTTTTCCAGGTCAAAAAGGACGGCAACAACGGAGGTCTTCGCAGCAAAAGCAGTATGAATATAGACCTCCAAGTTCACCAGGACATCCGTTGTGCTGCGGCACTTGCGAAAACCAAATTGAGAAGGGGAGAGGTGGCGATAGTGTTCTAAGAACCACAACAAACGAACGTTAACCATACGTTCAAAGAGCTTGCAGACAACTCATGAGGGCAATAGGGCGGAAGTCCTTGGGGGATGACTCGAGAGACCCTGGTTTCCGAGCAGGGAGGACAACAGCATCGAGCCAGTCTTCAGGGACCCACGACGACTCCCAGACCCGATTGTTCAGACTCAGTAAATACTGAGACGTGCACGGAGGGAGATGGCGAAGCATTTCATAATGAATGCCATCGGACATTCTGTTCTGTTCTACGGTTCTACTCTGTTCTGTTGCGGTTCTACGCTGCCGTAGAACCGCAAAGGGCTAGGGCAGACTGAAGCTCAGAGAGAGAGAAGGGATCATTGTAGGGAAGGTGAAGATAAGTACAGAAATTTAAAGGATGAGATTCAAGAAGAGGCTTACGAAGAAGGAAGGATTGGGGGAGATGAGAACCAGAACTAACTGAGGAGAAATGGGAACCCAGTTCGGTCGCAACCTGCAACGGGTCCGCCACAAGAGCACCATGGAGACGAAGGACCGGTGAGACATCGGGAACGAACTTACCTGCAATCTTGCGGATGCGCTTCCAGACCAGTGGGAGAGGAGTTTCGGACGTCACGGTGGAGACATAAGACGCCCAGCAAGCACGTTTATCTGCACGGATAGTCCTACGGGCAACCGCACTCGCCTTCCAAAACAAAAGAAAAGACTCAACCGTCTGCCAGCGGCGATGTCTCTTCCAGGCTGCACGCTTACAGCGGACAGCCCGAGCACAGTCCATATTCCACCAGGGAACGCACTTTCGCCATCCCCGAGAGGAAGAGGAAGGAATAGTGTGGAGGGCAGCGTCAAAGAGAGTGTCATGAAAAAGAAGGAGAGCGAGAGGGAGAGGCAGAACGAAGAGGTCGGAAATAGTAGCATGGAGAGTAAAGAGGCGCGAGTCAGCCTCGGCAAACCGCCACCTAGGGAAGGAGAGAGGAGGGCGTAAAAAGAAAAAAGAAACAAGGATAGGAAAATGGTCACTGCCATGGAGGTCATCAAGGACCTGCGACCCGAAATCTAAGGAAAGGGATGACGAGCACAGAGAAAGATCCAAACAAGAAAGGGAGGGAGTCTGAGAGTCCAAATGAGTGGGCTCACCAGAATTAAGAAGGGACAGGGAAGAAGAGAGGATGAAAAGTTCAAGGAGGCGACCCATGGTGTTTGTCAGCACATCACCCAAAGGGCATGACGACAATTGAAATCACCCAGCAGGAGCACAGGCTCCAGCAAGAAGTCTAGGAAGTGTTTAAGATCTGGAAGAGAAAGTGGGACAGTGGTGGGGGGGGGAGACAAATGGAACAAACTGTGTACCATCTACGCACAAAGACACTGGCGGCAGAACAGTGGAGAGGTGAGGAAAAAAGTAAGGGGACAAAGGAAACATCGGAGCGAATCAAGAGAGCAGAAGAATTATCGACCCCAGTGGCTGGGGGGGGGGGGGGGAGAGAAAAGAATAGCTACGAAAGCGACCAGGACGAGCACCAAGCATCGGCTCCTGGAGACCGACACAAAGGGGCGAAAACTGTGAAATGAGAAGTTGGAGGTCAAGGAAATTGGCGTAAAATCCACGGATGTTCCATTGAAGAAAAGACATCAGCAAAGAGAGAGAGAGAGAGAGCAAAGAAGAAACAAAGGTGAAGAAGGAACACAGCACGCTAAACAAGCACAGTCAGGATCAGGGTCAGCGAAGTCAGGGTTAGGGAGCATGGGTAAAGTGAGTAAAGAAGAAGGGAAAGAAGCGGGAGGACAGACCAGAGGTGGACGAGCAGGGTCTGGAGGAGGAGGGGCAGAAAGAGGGGAGCGCACCTCAGCAAGGGCAGTAACCGAGATGGAACCGGGGGCTAAAGAAACCCCGACAGTAGGAACAGGGGGCTCCACCACCGAAGCGGGAGGGGAAGGAACGATAGAATCAGAGATAGGGGGTGAAGAAGAAAGCGAAGCCTTCTTACCGACAGGGGAGGAGGAAGGAGAGGAGCCAAGTTTCCGCTTCTGACTCAAAGATACGGCCGTCCCAGCAGCAATGTACTGGGCAACAGACTCCAGCGTCTCGATAGACGCTGGAGTCGAGATGCTGGAGTCTGGAGAAGAAGAGAAATAGCGAACAACACAACCATCAGGAGAGCGATGGACGTCAGCCCGTACAGTCAGGCGGCGTGGAGAGCCAAGAGACGGAGGAGAATGACGGGAAAGAGGACTAGAGGGAGAGGAAAAAGAAGACCCAGGAGACGTGACAGACTGGGTAGAAAGAAGGGGAGCCCTAGACAGAGAACCAGAAGGGGGACCCTTTGGAACAGAACGGAGGGAAACAGGGGAGGTGGTGGTGGGCGTGTCCGGGTCTAAGGCTCGGAAACGGTTTTGAGACTGAGGAAGGCGGGAAGGACGAGGAGAAGAAGAGCGCACCACGCGAGCATAGGAGACACCAGCGAAAGAGGGGAGACGATGAACTTGGCGCCGAGCCTCAGGAAAAGACAAACGGTCCCGGTGCTTCAAGTTGAGGACAGCCGCCTCAAGTTTGTAACGAATACACACACGGGAGAAGATAGGGTGGGCCTCACCGCAATTAAGGCAGCGGGCCTGGGCAGAAGTGCACTCCAACTTAGAGTGACCCTCGCTTCCACACAGGGGACAGAGAGAGAGACAGGACTAGAGCATTTGAGGGTACCATGCCCAAACCTCCAGCACTTACCGCAGAGCTGAGGAGATGGAATATATTCCTGAACGGAGCATCTGGCACCAGCAAGAACGACAGAGGGCGGAAGGGTCCTACCATCAAAGGTAACCTTCACAACCCGAAGGGGCAGACGGCGATGACCACGAGGGAGACGAGTAAATGTATCCACCTTGAGGACAGAATGACCCTGGGCCTCGAGGATATGCTTGATATCCTCGTGGCAGTCTTTGAGATCCCTAACACCGGTCGCAACATGGTGCGGGAGGAGAACAGTGCCAACACTGGCATTCAACCGAGCGTTCTTCGAGACCCGAACTGGGGTCTCACTAAGGCAGGATAAGGCGGCCAAGTGGGTGGCCGCATCCTGAGAAGGAGCACCAACGACACGGGTACCAAGACGAGTGGGGTTGAAGGTGACAGAGGTATCCACGGAATCGACAAGATGCCTATGAAGGGAAAAACCGTCAGGAGGAGTTGAATCCAGAGGTTGGAAGTCAAAGTAGCAGAACCAAACAAAGCATGGAACGAAGTAGGATGATAAGGGAGCATACGAGAGCGGCCGTGGCGGGGACGGCGATGAGAACCCTTAGAGAGAGACGGGTCGAAAGGTGCAGTAGTCACAAGAAGAGATGGAGCCGTGCAAGGGGACGAGACGGTCACCACAGCAGGCTTGGGGCTCGACCCAACCACAGAGGAGGGAGGGAAGCAGAGAGGAAGAGTCCGGTCTGGGCCTAAACCGGGACCTGTAGCGGGGACTACAGATCCCGGTCTTCCAGGACGGTCCAACTCAGGGGCCTGGTCGCCCACCCCATAAGCCTAGGTAAGAGAAGTCAAGTCGTCATCCATACAGAAAACCAATATATAAGGGATGGGACCTGGAACCAAGGGATACCACCTACCAGGGCAGCCAGGGAGGCCGATCGCGGGCCAGTGCAAGAAGGGTGCGTCGTCCCCAGCGGTGCTCCCCCTTTTCAACAGGGGAATCCTACTACTTCGTTCATTCTCCCACACTGGTGCTAAGACCCCAGTCCCCCTATCGCCCCAGCCTGGACACCAAACCATCCACTCAGGGTGGCCTCTCACAGGCGACCCCTCCAGCGGGTGGTCCGATGGCTCACAAGGCCCCTACATGGTACCCTTCAGCACGTACACCACCCAAAGAGGGGGCAGGAGAGGGGGCACAGGCAACCCACACGGGTCCCAGGGAGGTGTACGTGAGCCCCTCACCACGGCAAGGAGGCACCACTGAGGGGACGGTAATATAAGCATCAGGAGTATGTTAGAATCCTTGTAAGATTCGTAACATCCCTCCCGTCCCCTAAGAAAAAGATGAAATTAACTGAAGGTTGATTTCATTTTTTTGACTGCATGAAATATTACATGAAAATACTTCAGCTAAAATCAAAGTACAAAGCAATGAAATTTCACACAGTAAAAAAAAATAAAAAATTTAAATACGTCTTATGAATAAAGAACACTACATATTATGGCACTGCAACAGGAAATCCTCTGGATAAGGCATCAGCAATAACATTTTGCCTCCCAGGAATATGACGAATTACAATATTGAATTCTTGCAGAATCAATGACCATCTAGGTATTCTCTGGTTTTTACACTTCATACAGTTGATGTCAATGGATTATGATCAGTACAGTCAATGGATTATGATCTGTATATACTACCACTTTATTTCCTGACAAATATGTCTCAACACTGCCAATATTAAACAAAGTGCTTCTTTCTCAACTACAGAGTAATTAATTTGTATCCTGTCAAATTTACGAGAGAAATAATAAACAGGATGTTCTAACTCATCTAGTCCTACTTGGAACAAAACAGCACCTGCTCCTAGATCTGAAGCATCTATGTGCAGAATAAAAGGTTTATCATACTGTGGATTAGCTAGCACAGGTGAAGTAGAGAGAATTCCTTTCAACTTCTGAAAAGAGTTCTGACACTCATGCGTCCACTTAAATTTTACCTGTTTCCTTAGAAGATTTGTTATGGGTGCAGCAACAATGGAAAAGTTTTTACAATATCTCCTATGATACGCACACATTCCAATAAATCTCTGCACAGACTTCTTATTTGTTAGGACTGGGTAATCCACAATTGCCTGGATCTTGTCTTGCAATGGGACTATCCTTCCTTGTCCGACCTCATGTACTAAGTACACTATAGTTCCTTTAGCCCAACTACATTTCTTCATATTCACAGTCAAATTAGCATGTTTTAACATTAAACAATTTCTTTAAACAAGACAAATGATCTACCCAATTCTTACTGAAAATCACAATGTCATCCAAATATGCCCTACAATTTGGCACATCCTTCAACAAAGAATTCATTAACTTTTGAAAAGTGGCTGGAGCATTCCTTATCCCGAATGGCATTACATTAAACTCGTAAGCTCCATCAGGATTGATAAATGCTGTCACTTCCCTTGCAAAATCTGTAAGTGGTATCTGGTGATGTCCCTTAGATAAGTCCAATTTAGATACAAACTTAGCATGATTTATAGTATCGATACAGTCCTCCAATAAAGGTAATGGATACACATCAACTACAGTTACCTGGTTGAGTTTTCTATAATCCACTACTAGTCTCCATTTATCCTCTGGTTTTGGTACTAATAAACACGGTGAACTCCAGGAGCTCTGACTTGGTCTAATGAACCCATGTCGAAGAAGGTAATCAACCTCCTCCTTGATGATACGACGTTTCTCGGGTGTCACTCGATAAGGGTGTAGCCGAATTGGAGTTACATCTCTCAGGTTAATGTCGTGAGCAATAAGAGAAGTCTGAGTGGGGATCTCCCCAAACAAGTTAGAAGACATCTCCAAAAGGTCCTGGAACTCTGCTCTCTCCTCATCCTGCAAATGACAACAATTCTTCCCCGGAACTGGAATTTGACAAACAAGAATTACCATCATCCTCTGCAACACTCGACTCTTCAGGATTTACCTTCTCAGCAACACAACAAGCCACAATACTAGTCCCACAATAAGCCTTCAACCTTTTCACATGTACACTCATGGTCTGACGTTTCCGTTTGGGATGGCAAACTTTGTAGGTAACTTCCCCAAGACGTTTAACTACTTGATACGGTCCTGCAAATTTATGAGGCATAGAAGTACCCATACGAGGCTTCAAGACCAATACCAAATCTCCTGGCTCAAAAACTCTGAGTTTGGCCTTGAACCTCTGGTCATGTTTCTGCTTCATTACGTGTTGTTGTTCACTTAGATGTCGTAAGGCCAACTCCCTCGTTCTGGACAGCTTGCTCTTTACATCCGTCAGGTAACGCTCACTCTGCCTGGCTGTAACATCTCCTAACATTTTCTCATGTAACATTTTTAAATGTCATCTCACCTGATGACCAAAGATCAGATCAAATGGTGAACAGCCTAGGACACTGTGCAATCCATCTCTAGCAGCAAACAAAACAAATGGTAAATTATCGTCCTAATGTCTGGGTGAATCTTCCCCAGTTGCTTTCAACATTTTCTTGACAGTTTGGTGGAACCGCTCGATTCCCCCTTGACTCTGAGGATGGTAAGGACTGGAAAAATTATGCTGTATACCAATTGAATTACAAAAAGTTTTAAATGTGGTGGAACAAAAATTACTCTCATTATCAGTTTGAATTACACGGGGCATACCAAATAATGAGAAAAATCGTTCCAACTGCCTTATAATGGTAGAAGCTCTAATGTTACGTAAGGCATATGCTTCAGGGAACCTGGTGGTCATACATAAAATTTTAAACAAATACATATTTCCGGATTTGGTACGGGGTAAAGGTCCGACACATTCCAGTACTCAACACTGGGATTGTCGACAATTTGTTGTGCTACCAAATCCATTTTTTGTGTGCTAAGATACAGCAGACTCAAACACAAAATTTAAGCTTCAGCACCACGTTTTTCTTTTAAGTTGAGAATTAGCTTCGAAAAACTGATGGGGACAGTCCTTAGTTCACGTGACTGCCCTGTCAACAGGTAATTTTTTTGCACTCACGAACACAAAAATTGTAAACACTTTTCATAAAGATTAACAAAATGTTCACACAAAAATCATAGAATACATAAAATCATTTTATATTAATATTAAAAATATTCTAAATTTCAACACAAATCAAAGTGAAGAAATAGACTACACAATTTTCATGTCAGGTTTCACATACAGACTACCCACTTTTATTAGGATCTCGATCAGGCTGCCCAATATGTGACGTCCTTTCGGAAAGGTCACCCAATTTTTGTCACATATGTGGTGGGGGTTTGATCATGGATTTCAATGTTTTCTAGGGGAATAAAGGTTTTCACTTGAGCCAAGGGGAATTCAAGTTGTAGGGAAACAACCTAGTAGATAAATTACTCAAATGTATATTAAAACACACACGTGACATTACATAACATAATTCACTCCTTATAACTCAAGGTCATGCTGATGGTAACACATGGAAAAATAATCGCCCAAACGGGCTTTAGTCTCCCTATGTCTATGAATCCAAAGCTGGAACTGGGCACAGCCACCACACCTGTCTACTGGTGACACATATTTAAACCCCCAGAAAACCTGGACACTCAAAAATACTGCTCAGAAGATTGTCAGCCTACTCTACCTTTCCTTGCAACTCTGTTACTATTATACAAAGCTTATCTGACTGAATGGCTGGGAATCCCTCGGAAAAGACGGACCGATCGTCAGAGTTCCTCCTCACATTAGGTCAAGATGGACCCTAATATACTCTATTCCTTAACATTTCCAATCAAACCTTTATTTACATCATTTACCATATTCCCCATGCAGGTTTTTTTGATTGAGTCCATGTTTCTTCACATACTTTTGCTATTCCAACAC
>WNGS01166440.1:23850-37055 GCA_020271785.1 Procambarus virginalis
GACCGAGAGGGACGGTCGGAAAACAAGACACACGCTCGTCTGGAAGGCAGGACATTCAACAAGGATATGCACAACTGTAAGAGGGAAAAACACCAATGTGGACAAGAAGGAGCAGGGCGGCACTCCATTAAGTGACGTGGGTTAAGCGAGTATGACCAACCCGCAGCCGGGCCAAAGCAGTTTCCCACCGCCGGTACGGTGGTAGGAGGAAGGTCACAGGGACACACTACGTTTGAGAGTACGCAGCTTGTTACTAACCACAGAGGACTAACAACCCTGCCAACGGGCAAGGATGGAGGAATGAATAACAAGATAAAAGTCAGAATAAGGAATACCTTTACAGGAGATGGGACAAGAACGGATAGCTTCCTTAGCGGCAGCATCCGCACGCTCATTGAAAGAAACACCAATATGGCTGGGAAACCAGCAAAACTCTACTGATTTAAATTTACTAGAAATAAAAACAGCCAATGTTGAATCTCGATGACCACCGGATGGACAGGATTAAAGGACCCTAGAGCCATGAGGGCACTACGAGAGTCAACTACAACCACAAAGGAGGAATGAGAAGAGAAAGAGAAAGCAAGAGACGGAGAGCATAGAGAATAGCATAAAGTTCCGCCGTAAAGACGCTAGCCTCAGAAGGGAGGCGACACAATATAAGTACAGTCAGGAAAAACAACAGAGTAGCCCACACCGTCTGCAGACTTAGACCCATCGGTAAGATGGAAATAGAGTGGGAGTGCGAAGAAAGTGCTCAAGGAAGAGGCTTTTCAGAATTGTAGGAGGGGTAAAGGCTTTAGTAATACAAGTCAAGGACGTACAAAACTTGGGAAGGGGGACTCTCCACGGAGGCAAGGAAGGAACAATATGAGGAGAAAACATTAGAAATATGAACAGAAAGAGAATCATGTAAGCGAGATAACCGGACAGAAAGTGGGAGACGATGAAGAGAAACAGGAGCTACAGGAGGGAAAGTCAAAGCACGACAGAGGCGAGAGGGAGGATGTTGTAAGGACCGCGCAAGATAGCGAAGACAGTAGCGATCACGGCGGTCCTGGAGAGAGATAAATCCAGTGTCAACATACAAATGAGGGCGGAAGTCGAACGAAAGGCACCAGAGCTGAGACGCAACCCAGTATGGTGCAAAGCATCAAGACGGCGAAGAGTAGAAGGAGAAGGAGAAGAGTATGCAGGGCAACCATAATCGAGTTTAAACAGGACGAGAGAGGAGTGCAAATAGAGGAGCGTGCGCCTATCCACTCCCAAGAAGTATGGGACAAAACCTTAAGTAGATTAAGGGCCTTAGAGCATTCAACTCGGAGGTAATAGATATGGGCTGACCAAGACAAACGAGTGTCAAAGACTAACCCCAAGAGCTTTGCGGAATCCCTGTACACAATGGGATGACCATAAAGCGACAAAGAGGGACGAAGAACGACATGCTTCCGAGTAAAAGTCATAGCACAAGTCTTAGACGCAGAGAACTTGAAGGCATGATCGGTGGCCCAAGACGACACGGCATCAGTCGCAAGTTGAAGCCGGCGTTGAAGGAGAGGTGAATCATCACCCGATAGCAAAGGGTAAGATCATCAACATAGAGAGCAGAGAAGACGCCAGAAGGAAGAGAGGAAAGAAGATCGTTGAGGGCAACTAGAAAAAGAGTAGTGCTCAGAACACTACCCTGGGGTACACCCTCATACTGCCGAAAAGGGGCAAAGAGCAGTACCAGCAGCACACAGGAGACGACGAAGGAAGCTGAGGAGGAGAGAGGGAGGTTCCCACGAAGGCCAAAAGAATGAAGTTGAGACAGAATATGATACCCGTCCAGGTAGTCGTAAGCCTTTTCCAGGTCAAAAGGAACGGCAACAACGGAGGTCTTCGCAGCAAAAGCAGTATGAATATAGACCTCCAAGTTCACCAGGACATCCGTTGTGCTGCGGCACTTGCGAAAACCCAAAGGAAATGAGAGGGGAGAGGTGGCGATAGTGTTCTAAGAACCACAACAAACGAACGTTAACCATACGTTCAAAGAGCTTGCAGACAACTCATGAGGGCAATAGGGCGGAAGTCCTTGGGGGATGACTCGAGAGACCCTGGTTTCCGAGCAGGGAGGACAACAGCATCGAGCCAGTCTTCAGGGACCCACGACGACTCCCAGACCCGATTGTTCAGACTCAGTAAATATGAGACGTGCACGGAGGGAGATGGCGAAGCATTTCATAATGAATGCCATCGGACATTCTGTTCTGTTCTACGGTTCTACTTGTTCTGTTGCGGTTCTACGCTGCCGTAGAACCGCAAAGGGCTAGGGCAGACTGAAGCTCAGAGAGAGAGAAGGGATCATTGTAGGAAGGTGAAGATAAGTACAGAAATTTAAAGGATGAGATTCAAGAAGAGGCTTACGAAGAAGGAAGGATTGGGGGAGATGAGAACCAGAACTAACTGAGGAGAAATGGGAACCCAGTTCGGTCGCAACCTGCAACGGGTCCGCCACAAGAGCACCATGGAGACGAAGGACCGGTGAGACATCGGGAACGAACTTACCTGCAATCTTGCGGATGCGCTTCCAGACCAGTGGGAGAGGAGTTTCGGACGTCACGGTGGAGACATAAGACGCCCAGCAAGCACGTTTATCTGCACGGATAGTCCTACGGGCAACCGCACTCGCCTTCCAAAACAAAAGAAAAGACTCAACCGTCTGCCAGCGGCGATGTCTCTTCCAGGCTGCACGCTTACAGCGGACAGCCGAGCACAGTCCATATTTCACCAGGGAACGCACTTCCGCCATCCCCGAGAGGAAGAGCAAGGAATAGTGTGGAGGGCAGCGTCAAAGAGAGTGTCATGAAAAAGAGAGCGAGAGCGAGAGGGAGAGGCAGAACGAAGAGGTCGGAAATAGTAGCATGGAGAGTAAAGAGGCGCGAGTCAGCCTCGGCAAACCGCCACCTAGGGAAGGAGAGAGGAGGGCGAAAAAAGAAAAAGAAACAAGGATAGGAAAATGGTCACTGCCATGGAGGTCATCAAGGACCTGCGACCGAAATCTAAGAAAGGGATGACGAGCACAGAGAAAGATCAAAAAAGAAAGGGAGGGAGTCTGAGAGTCCAAATGAGTGGGCTCACCAGAATTAAGAAGGGAGGGGAAGAAGAGAGGATGAAAAGTTCAAGGAGGCGACCCATGGTGTTTGTCAGCACATCACCCAAAGGGCATGACGACAATTGAAATCACCTAGCAGGAGCACAGGCTCCAGCAAGAAGTCTAGGAAGTGTTTAAGATCTGGAAGAGAAAGTGGGACAGTGGTGGGGGGGGGAGACAAATGGAACAAACTGTGTACCATCTACGCACAAAGACACTGGCGGCAGAACAGTGGAGAGGTGAGGAAAAAAGTAAGGGGACAAAGGAAACATCGGAGCGAATCAAGAGAGCAGAAGAATTATCGACCAGCTGTGGTGGGGGGGGGGGGGAGAGAAAAGAATAGCTACGAAAGCGACCAGGACGAGCACCAAGCATCGGCTCCTGGAGACCGACACAAAGGGGCGAAAACTGTGAAATGAGAAGTTGGAGGTCAAGAAAATTGGCGTAAAATCCACGGATGTTCCATTGAAGAAAAGACGTCAGCAAAGAGAGAGAGGAGAGCAACAGAGAGCAAAGAAGAAACAAAGGTGAAGAAGGAACACAGCACGCTAAACAAGCACAGTCAGGATCAGGGTCAGCGAAGTCAGGGTTAGGGAGCATGGGTAAAGTGAGTAAAGAAGAAGGGAAAGAAGCGGGAGGACAGACCAGAGGTGGACGAGCAGGGTCTGGAGGAGGAGGGGCAGAAAGAGGGGAGCGCACCCTCAGCAAGGGCAGTAACCGAGATGGAACCGGGGGCTAAAGAAACCCCGACAGTAGGAACAGGGGGCTCCACCACCGTAGCGGGAGGGGAAGGAACGATAGAATCAGAGATAGGGGGTGAAGAAGAAAGCGAAGCCTTCTTACCAACAGGGGATCTTCTTGAGGTTATCTTGAGATGATTTCGGGGCTTCTTAGTGTCCCCGCGGCCCGGTCCTCGACCAGGCCTCCACCCCCAGGAAGCAGCCCGTGACAGCTGACTAACACCCAGGTACCTATTTTACTGGTAGGTAACAGGGGCATAGGGTGAAAGAAACTCTGCCCATTGTTTCTCGCCGGCGCCTGGGATCGAACCCAGGACCACAGGATCACAAGTCCAGTGTGCTGTCCGCTCCGCCGACCGGCTCCCCGCACTTCTCCCCTCACCGGGGAGGAGGAAGAAGAGGAGCCAAGTTTCCGCTTCTTACTCAAAGATACGGCCGTCCCAGCAGCAATGTACTGGGCAACAGACTCCAGCGTCTCGATAGACGCTGGAGTCGAGATGCTGGAGTCTGGAGAAGAAGAGAAATAGCGAACAACACAACCATCAGGAGAGCGATGGACGTCAGCCCGTACAGTTAGGCGGCGTGGAGAGCCAAGAGACGGAGGAGAATGACGGGAAAGAGGACTAGAGGGAAAGGAAAAAGAAGACCCAGGAGACGTGACAAAGACTGGGTACAAAGAAGGGGAGCCCTAGACAGAGAACCAGAAGGGGGACCCTTTGGAACAGAACGGAGGGAAACAGGGGAGGTGGTGGTGGGCGTGTCCGGGTCTAAGGCTCGGAAACGGTTTTGAGACTGAGGAAGGCGGGAAGGACGAGGAGAAGAAGAGCGCACCACGCGAGCATAGGAGACACCAGCGAAAGAGGGGAGACGATGAACTTGGCGCCGAGCCTCAGGAAAAGACAAACGGTCCCGGTGCTTCAAGTTGAGGACAGCCGCCTCAAGTTTGTAACGAATACACACACGGGAGAAGATAGGGTGGGCCTCACCGCAATTAAGGCAGCGGGCCTGGGCAGAAGTGCACTCCAACTTAGAGTGACCCTCGCTTCCACACAGGGGACAGAGAGAGAGACAGGACTAGAGCATTTGAGGGTACCATGCCCAAACCTCCAGCACTTACCGCAGAGCTGAGGAGATGGAATATATTCCTGAACGGAGCATCTGGCACCAGCAAGAACGACAGAGGGCGGAAGGGTCCTACCATCAAAGGTAACCTTCACAACCCGAAGGGGCAGACGGCGATGACCACGAGGGAGACGAGTAAATGTATCCACCTTGAGGACAGAATGACCCTGGGCCTCGAGGATATGCTTGATATCCTCGTGGCAGTCTTTGAGATCCCTAACACCGGTCGCAACATGGTGCGGGAGGAGAACAGTGCCAACACTGGCATTCAACCGAGCGTTCTTCGAGACCCGAACTGGGGTCTCACTAAGGCAGGATAAGGCGGCCAAGTGGGTGGCCGCATCCTGAGAAGGAGCACCAACGACACGGGTACCAAGACGAGTGGGGTTGAAGGTGACAGAGGTATCCACGGAATCGACAAGATGCCTATGAAGGGAAAAACCGTCAGGAGGAGTTGAATCCAGAGGTTGGAAGTCAAAGTAGCAGAACCAAACAAAGCATGGAACGAAGTAGGATGATAAGGGAGCATACGAGAGCGGCCGTGGCGGGGACGGCGATGAGAACCCTTAGAGAGAGACGGGTCGAAAGGTGCAGTAGTCACAAGAAGAGATGGAGCCGTGCAAGGGGACGAGACGGTCACCACAGCAGGCTTGGGGCTCGACCCAACCACAGAGGAGGGAGGGAAGCAGAGAGGAAGAGTCCGGTCTGGGCCTAAACCGGGACCTGTAGCGGGGACTACAGATCCCGGTCTTCCAGGACGGTCCAACTCAGGGGCCTGGTCGCCCACCCCATAAGCCTAGGTAAGAGAAGTCAAGTCGTCATCCATACAGAAAACCAATATATAAGGGATGGGACCTGGAACCAAGGGATACCACCTACCAGGGCAGCCAGGGAGGCCGATCGCGGGCCAGTGCAAGAAGGGTGCGTCGTCCCCAGCGGTGCTCCCCCTTTTCAACAGGGGAATCCTACTACTTCGTTCATTCTCCCACACTGGTGCTAAGACCCCAGTCCCCCTATCGCCCCTGGACACCAAACCATCCACTCAGGGTGGCCTCTCACAGGCGACCCCTCCAGCGGGTGGTCCGATGGCTCACAAGGCCCCTACATGGTACCCTTCAGCACGTACACCACCCAAAGAGGGGGCAGGAGAGGGGGCACAGGCAACCCACACGGGTCCCAGGGAGGTGTACGTGAGCCCCTCACCACGGCAAGGAGGCACCACTGAGGGGACGGTAATATAAGCATCAGGAGTATGTTAGAATCCTTGTAAGATTCGTAACATCCCTCCCGTCCCCTAAGAAAAAGATGAAATTAACTGAAGGTTGATTTCATTTTTTTGACTGCATGAAATATTACATGAAAATACTTCAGCTAAAATCAAAGTACAAAGCAATGAAATTTCACACAGTAAAAAAAAATAAAAAATTTAAATACGTCTTATGAATAAAGAACACTACATATTATGGCACTGCAACAGGAAATCCTCTGGATAAGGCATCAGCAATAACATTTTGCCTCCCAGGAATATGACGAATTACAATATTGAATTCTTGCAGAATCAATGACCATCTAGGTATTCTCTGGTTTTTACACTTCATACAGTTGATGTCAATGGATTATGATCAGTACAGTCAATGGATTATGATCTGTATATACTACCACTTTATTTCCTGACAAATATGTCTCAACACTGCCAATATTAAACAAAGTGCTTCTTTCTCAACTACAGAGTAATTAATTTGTATCCTGTCAAATTTACGAGAGAAATAATAAACAGGATGTTCTAACTCATCTAGTCCTACTTGGAACAAAACAGCACCTGCTCCTAGATCTGAAGCATCTATGTGCAGAATAAAAGGTTTATCATACTGTGGATTAGCTAGCACAGGTGAAGTAGAGAGAATTCCTTTCAACTTCTGAAAAGAGTTCTGACACTCATGCGTCCACTTAAATTTTACCTGTTTCCTTAGAAGATTTGTTATGGGTGCAGCAACAATGGAAAAGTTTTTACAATATCTCCTATGATACGCACACATTCCAATAAATCTCTGCACAGACTTCTTATTTGTTAGGACTGGGTAATCCACAATTGCCTGGATCTTGTCTTGCAATGGGACTATCCTTCCTTGTCCGACCTCATGTACTAAGTACACTATAGTTCCTTTAGCCCAACTACATTTCTTCATATTCACAGTCAAATTAGCATGTTTTAACATTAAACAATTTCTTTAAACAAGACAAATGATCTACCCAATTCTTACTGAAAATCACAATGTCATCCAAATATGCCCTACAATTTGGCACATCCTTCAACAAAGAATTCATTAACTTTTGAAAAGTGGCTGGAGCATTCCTTATCCCGAATGGCATTACATTAAACTCGTAAGCTCCATCAGGATTGATAAATGCTGTCACTTCCCTTGCAAAATCTGTAAGTGGTATCTGGTGATGTCCCTTAGATAAGTCCAATTTAGATACAAACTTAGCATGATTTATAGTATCGATACAGTCCTCCAATAAAGGTAATGGATACACATCAACTACAGTTACCTGGTTGAGTTTTCTATAATCCACTACTAGTCTCCATTTATCCTCTGGTTTTGGTACTAATAAACACGGTGAACTCCAGGAGCTCTGACTTGGTCTAATGAACCCATGTCGAAGAAGGTAATCAACCTCCTCCTTGATGATACGACGTTTCTCGGGTGTCACTCGATAAGGGTGTAGCCGAATTGGAGTTACATCTCTCAGGTTAATGTCGTGAGCAATAAGAGAAGTCTGAGTGGGGATCTCCCCAAACAAGTTAGAAGACATCTCCAAAAGGTCCTGGAACTCTGCTCTCTCCTCATCCTGCAAATGACAACAATTCTTCCCCGGAACTGGAATTTGACAAACAAGAATTACCATCATCCTCTGCAACACTCGACTCTTCAGGATTTACCTTCTCAGCAACACAACAAGCCACAATACTAGTCCCACAATAAGCCTTCAACCTTTTCACATGTACACTCATGGTCTGACGTTTCCGTTTGGGATGGCAAACTTTGTAGGTAACTTCCCCAAGACGTTTAACTACTTGATACGGTCCTGCAAATTTATGAGGCATAGAAGTACCCATACGAGGCTTCAAGACCAATACCAAATCTCCTGGCTCAAAAACTCTGAGTTTGGCCTTGAACCTCTGGTCATGTTTCTGCTTCATTACGTGTTGTTGTTCACTTAGATGTCGTAAGGCCAACTCCCTCGTTCTGGACAGCTTGCTCTTTACATCCGTCAGGTAACGCTCACTCTGCCTGGCTGTAACATCTCCTAACATTTTCTCATGTAACATTTTTAAATGTCATCTCACCTGATGACCAAAGATCAGATCAAATGGTGAACAGCCTAGGACACTGTGCAATCCATCTCTAGCAGCAAACAAAACAAATGGTAAATTATCGTCCTAATGTCTGGGTGAATCTTCCCCAGTTGCTTTCAACATTTTCTTGACAGTTTGGTGGAACCGCTCGATTCCCCCTTGACTCTGAGGATGGTAAGGACTGGAAAAATTATGCTGTATACCAATTGAATTACAAAAAGTTTTAAATGTGGTGGAACAAAAATTACTCTCATTATCAGTTTGAATTACACGGGGCATACCAAATAATGAGAAAAATCGTTCCAACTGCCTTATAATGGTAGAAGCTCTAATGTTACGTAAGGCATATGCTTCAGGGAACCTGGTGGTCATACATAAAATTTTAAACAAATACATATTTCCGGATTTGGTACGGGGTAAAGGTCCGACACATTCCAGTACTCAACACTGGGATTGTCGACAATTTGTTGTGCTACCAAATCCATTTTTTGTGTGCTAAGATACAGCAGACTCAAACACAAAATTTAAGCTTCAGCACCACGTTTTTCTTTTAAGTTGAGAATTAGCTTCGAAAAACTGATGGGGACAGTCCTTAGTTCACGTGACTGCCCTGTCAACAGGTAATTTTTTTGCACTCACGAACACAAAAATTGTAAACACTTTTCATAAAGATTAACAAAATGTTCACACAAAAATCATAGAATACATAAAATCATTTTATATTAATATTAAAAATATTCTAAATTTCAACACAAATCAAAGTGAAGAAATAGACTACACAATTTTCATGTCAGGTTTCACATACAGACTACCCACTTTTATTAGGATCTCGATCAGGCTGCCCAATATGTGACGTCCTTTCGGAAAGGTCACCCAATTTTTTGTCACATATGTGGTGGGGGGTTTGATCATGGATTTCAATGTTTTCTAGGGAATAAAGGTTTTCACTTGAGCCAAGGGGAATTCAAGTTGTAGGGAAACAACCTAGTAGATAAATTACTCAAATGTATATTAAAACACACACGTGACATTACATAACATAATTCACTCCTTATAACTCAAGGTCATGCTGATGGTAACACATGGAAAAATAATCGCCCAAACGGGCTTTAGTCTCCCTATGTCTATGAATCCAAAGCTGGAACTGGGCACAGCCACCACACCTGTCTACTGGTGACACATATTTAAACCCCCAGGAAACCTGGACACTCAAAAATACTGCTCAGAAGATTGTCAGCCTACTCTACCTTTCCTTGCAACTCTGTTACTATTATACAAAGGCTTATCTGACTGAATGGCTGGAGAAATCCCTCGGAAAAGACGGACCGATCGTCAGCGTTCCTCCTCGCATTAGGTCAAGATGGACCCTTAATACTCTATTCCTTAACATTTCCAATCAAACCCTTTATTTACATCATTTACCATATTCCCCATGCAGGTTTTTTGATTGAGTCCATGTTTCCTTCACATACTTTTGCTATTCCAACACACGTTATTCCTAAACACTCTCCAGATGAGGGGCACTACTTTTACTTGCTGAGTAATAATAGTCACTCGCGGCCTCCCAGTTATCAGCTGCAGATTTATTTCAAGAAAACATTCTCTAATCCATTCCTTTAAAAGAAACTAAGCTAAACAAGTAAGGTTTGTAACACTGTACTCACCTAGCTATTAACTTAACCCTACTAACCAAGCTGTAATAACCTAGCAGTCAAAATCAAATTCAAATTCAAATTTTTATTCAGGGAAAAGTACATACATACATTGATGAAGAGTTACAAACATAATGTTGGATTTAGAGATAGACCTAGTACACACTAATACGCATAGCGTTTCGGGCAGCAGTCCCCGTGGTGTAGTGGCTAGGACGCCTGCCTGGCGTTTCGCAAGCACTTTGTCCTGGGTTTGTATCCTGGCCAAGGGAGGATTTACTGGATGCAAATCCTTAACTGTAGCCTCTGCTTAACTCAAAAGTAAAATAGGTTCCTGGTTGTTAAACGATTTTTCACAGGGTCGTATTCCAGGGAACAAAGGATAAGGACTTTCCCAAAACTCTATGCATACTAGTGGCTGTACAAGAATGTAAGAACTCCTGTATATATAAATAAATAACTAGGTGAACTTGCCTACTTGTATGCACCTTGCTGTTCCCACCTAGCTGTACTCGCCTGTTTGTCCTGACCTAGTTTTGCTCACCTAGTTGTAGTCACCTAGCTGTATTAACCAGCTACCTGTTCCATACCTAGCTGTATTAACCAGCTACCTGTTCCATACCTAGCTGTATTAACCAGCTACCTGTTCCATACCTAGCTGTATTAACCAGCTACCTGTTCCATACCTAGCTGTATTAACCAGCTACCTTTTCCTTACCTAGCTGTACTCACCTACTTGTTCCCTCTTAGCTATACTCATCTAGTTGCACTCAACTAGTTTTACTCACCTACCTGTATTCACTTACCTGTATTCACCTTGAAGTACCCATCTTGTTGTACCAAGTTAGTTGTACTCACCTACTTGCAATTACTCCCCCTAGCTGCACTCATGCAATGGTAATCCCTCTACTTGTACTCACTTAGCAGTGCTCAAGTTGTACTAACCTATATGTATTGCCTCTAGTTGTACTCGTGTAGTTGTATTCACCTAGTTGTACTACCCTAGTTACACTCATGTAGTTGTACTAACAGAGTTGTACTCACCTATAGGGAGCCGGTCGGCTCCCTATAGTGTATATAGGGAGTGTATAGGGAGCCGGTCGGCCGAGTGGACAGCACGCTGGACTTGTGATCCTGTGGTCCTGGGTTCGATCCTAGGCGCCGGCGAGAAACAATGGGCAAAGTTTCTTTCACCCTATGCCCCTGTTACCTAGCAGTAAAATAGGTACCTGGGTGTTAGTCAGCTGTCACGGGCTGCTTCCTGGGGGTGGAGGCCTGGTCGAGGACCGGGCCGCGGGGACACTAAAAAGCCCCGAAATCATCTCAAGATAACCTCAAGATAACCTACTTGTACTCCCCCTAGTTGCAGTCATGTAGTTGTACTCATCTAGTTGTAATCACCCATTTATGCTTAGTGTAAAATCTGCTATAATAAATAGGTATTTTGAGGCACTTTAATTTTTTTATTCCAATAAAAATGTTAGATTAAATGTTGCATGTGTCCTTCATACATCTATGAAACAACATTTCAATTTTATGTTAATGTATTTTACATGAAGTACATAAATATAATTTATAAACAAATTTTAAACATGAAAACAGTATTATTTAATATTTAAGTTATCAGATAGTGTTATAAAAATTTTTAACAATTCAATAAACAATTAGATTAAGTAAATGTTTTACACTCCTTTCAATCAACTCAGACACCGCATTTATAATTAACATTAATGAATGTTACAAATGATATCAAAATTTAACTAATGAACGTGACCGCCTGGGCGGTCCTCACTCACTCACTCCGGGAGGGCCCTCCGCCTCCCTCAGTTGCCTACCAGCGCTCAGAGGAGACGGATGTCTCTCCGCGCTCCTTCCCCTCTACTCTCTTATTTCAGGTTTTCTGCCTTACCAAAACATGTTTAACTTGTAAATAAACATTGCTACGGTCGCTGGGCACACGACCAATTACAACTAATCACTATGAACTGGTTTAAATCGGGCTTACCACAGATTTTCTGGTCGAGGCGCTTCTCCCTCTGACAACGTCCGACCAGGGCGCTTGTCACAGCCCACAAAACTGTCACTGGGCGGCTTAAATACTCTTTCCTCGCCGTCCAGGACTTGAGACCACACGTCCTCAGCTCGACTCAACAGCTGGAACGTCTGCACCTTCTCTTCTCTTGGAGATAATATCACTAGGGGTTCCCTCCTGGCGGGAGCTCGACGAAGCGCGGCTTTCCCCCTGCGAAGTCTGGCCTCAAGTGAGGTCATCGCCCTCCACAAGCGAGCCTCACGCCCCCAGCAACTTGTCCACATCTTCTAACCAGTCATTTATCTGTTTTCTAGTTCATTGCCCATAATCTCAAACTTTTATATAAATTCAACAAACTATCTTACATCTGTGTTATCGCCTCTATAATTCCTGGACCTTCCAGTTAGGTCAGGCTTGCTGAATAACTCTCAAGGGATGAGACTCGTTTCTCCTGCAGGCTGAGATCATAACACTCCCCTCCCCTTATTTTTGAGAGTTATTCCAGTGGCAAAGCTCGGGATAATACATCCGCCACCACACTGTCTCGTTCCCCAACCGATTGGTTCGACCGGTTGATCTGCTTACGTACTCTTCAGAGTCTACAACTACTTCATTGCACCTTGCAACATCTGGCTCACAACTCGCCCGAAACATGATCTTCTCACAAACGATTTGACTTCCCTGACACCTCTTGGCTAGGCTGTCCTCCTTGGACGCCTGCACACCATCGGTCAACTCTACTTATTGTTTCCACCCTCCGTTTCCTTGTCTTCTTCTCTTCACGTCCAGAGTCAGATATCTACTGTCAGTACCTCCTCTGTCGCCTTCACACTTCCATATACTGCCATTATACTTTCGTCTCCTGTCATCATACTTAACTCCTCGTCTTCACCGACGATCCTCCCTTTCGTCTCCTCATTTATCCGAGACCTCATCCTGTTTGACTTCCATCGAGTCCTCGGCTTCCTTCTATTCCTCCATGCCTGAATCATCATCCTCTTTTCACACTTCTCGCCTCTATACAACTCCATTTCTTCTCCTTCAACTCTTCTTCGTTCTCTAAAAGTTTCTCCGAGCCTTTACTACATCCAACAGCACTCGATCGTACATGTTGCTTTACCTCTCCTAGAGTGCTCGTAAGCATCTCTCCACACATACTGTCCTCTTC
>WNGS01166440.1:43028-65980 GCA_020271785.1 Procambarus virginalis
AGGATCCTCTGCAGCTCCTCCAGGCTGCTACCATGAAGATTCCTTGAACAACTATGGTGCTTCTCTACTCCTCCTAGGGTCATCCACAGCTCTCCTGGCTGCTGCACCATAAAGTTTCCTCAAATAACTGTGGTACTTCACTACCTCTACAGAAGCACGTGACACTCCTCCTCACTGCTTCTCACACATCAAGGTCCTCTCCTTCCCTGTCTTGGAGTCTCAGCAACTACTCCCTCTGTGCTGGCTTCGAAGTCCTCAGCAACTTCTTCCCCAAAGGACAAACCTGCAACCCATTTGCACTCCAATAAATTGTTTCCCTTTTTAGCACATAAACAAAATTAATCACACAACATCTTTGTCTCCAACCTCTATCTGTCTTATACAAATAGTGAGAGTGGACTCCCCCGTTTTGGGGCGGGTCCATGCTCCACCTCGCCTGGGCGGTCCTCACTCACTCACTCCGGGAGGGGCCTCCGCCTCCCTCAGTTGCCTACCAGCGCTCAGAGGAGATGGATGTCGCTCCGCGCTCCTCCCCCTCTACTCTCTTATTTCAGGCTTTCTGCCTTACCAAAACATGTTTAACTTGTAAATAAACATTGCTACGGTCGCTGGGCACACGACCAATTACAACTAATCACTATGAACTGGTTTAAATCGGGCTTACCACAGATTTTCTGGTCGAGGCGCTTCTCCCTCTGACAACATCCGACCAGGGCGCTTGTCACAGCCCACAAAACTGTCACTGGGCGGCTTAAATACTCTTTCCTCGCCGTCCAGGACTTGAGACCACACGTCCTCAGCTCGACTCAACAGCTGGAACGTCTGCACCTTCTCTTCTCTTGGAGATAATATCACTAGGGGTTCCCTCCTGGCGGGAGCTCGACGAAGCGCGGCTTTCCCCCTGCGAAGTCTGGCCTCAAGTGAGGTCATCGCCCTCCACAAGCGAGCCTCACGCCCCCAGCAACTTGTCCACATCTTCTACCCAGTCATTTATCTGTTTTCTAGTTCATTGCCCATAATCTCAAACTTTTATATAAATTCAACAAACTATCTTACATCTGTGTTATCGCCTCTATAATTCCTGGACCTTCCAGTTAGGTCAGGCTTGCTGAATAACTCTCAAGGGATGAGACTCGTTTCTCCTGCAGGCTGAGATCATGACACTCTCCATACAGAGAAGAAATAATTTAAACAGGGAGATTGAAGAAATCGAACAGAGACTGAAGCATTCCTATCAGACTGAAGAAAGGCAACAAGAGCAGAAAGCAATTCAAGAAATAAAGAAAAACCCAAAATATTTCTTCACATATGCTAATTCAAAAGCGAAAACCACTGCCAGTATTGGACCTATTCGTATTAGCGAAGGTACATACACAGAAGATGACAAAGAAATTAGTGAAATCCTAAAAAAGCAGTATGAAGACATGTTTAGCACTCCGATACTCAGCATGAAAGTGGAAAATTCGGACACTGTCTTTATGAATGATACTCAAACACCTGCAAATATAACTGATATCAGCACGAGCGTGGCAGACTTTGAAAGAGAAATTGACAATATGCCCATGCACTCAGCCCCGGGTCCAGACTCATGGAATTCAATATTTATAAAGAAATGCAAAGTGCCAGTAGCACAGGCGCTCAGTATAGTGTGGAGGGAGAGCTTGGACACAGGGGAGATACCAGACACGCTTAAAGCAGCAGACATTGCCCCTCTACACAAGGGTGGTAGCAAAGCATTGGCAAAGAATTATAGACCAGTTGCACTATCGTCCCCACATAATAAAAGTATTTGAAAGAGTGATCAGGAGTCAGGTCACTAGATTCATGGAAACCAATGACCTCCACAATCCAGGCCAACATGGATTTAGAGCAGGAAGATCATGCCTCTCACAGCTACTTGACCACTATGACAAAATCACGGAGGCATTAGAGGAAAAACATAATGCAGATGTCATATACACGGATTTTGCAAAGGCATTCGACAAATGTGACCATGGAGTGATTGCACACAAAATGAGGTCAATGGGTATAACTGGTAAAGTAGGACGCTGGATACTCAATTTCCTGTCGAACAGAACACAAAGAGTAACAGTCAATCAAGGAAAATCGAGTCTGAGCGCAGTTAAAAGCTCTGTACCTCAAGGTACAGTCCTTGCACCACTGCTGTTCCTTATTCTCATATCCGACATAGACAAAAACACAAGACACAGCTTCGTGTCATCGTTTGCAGATGATACAAAAATCAGCATGAAAATTACCTCTGCTGAAGACATTGATAAACTACAAACAGATATTAACAAAGTTTTCGATTGGGCAGCAGAAAATAACATGAGGTTTAACGGTGATAAATTCCAGGTACTCAGATACGGCAAAAATGAGGATCTTAATCATAATACATGGTACAAAACACAATCGAATCTGCCCATAGTAGGAAAACAGCATGTCAAGGATTTGGGAATAATGATGTCCGACGACCTAACGTTTAGGGAGCATAACTAAGCAAATATTGCGTCAGCCAGAAAAATGATCGGATGGATTACGAGAACTTTCAAGTCCAGAGATCCCATCACAATGGTTGTCCTTTTCAAACCACTTGTGTTGTCCCGTCTTGAGTACTGCTCGGTACTCACTTCCCCCTTCAGAGCAGGAGAGATTGCTGAAATTGAAGGAATACAGAGAACATATACGACACGCATAGACGAGATAAAGCACCTAAATTATTGGGATCGTCTCAAAGCTCTCCAAATGTACTCACTAGAAAGGAGACGAGCGAGATATCAAATAATATACACATGGAAAATACTGGAGGGACAGGTCCCAAATCTGCACAGTAAAATAACAACGTACTGGAGTGAACGACATGGAAGAAAATGCAGAATAGAACCAATGAAGAGCAAAGGTGCCATGGGCACAATCAGAGAACACTGCATGAACATCAGAGGTCCACGGTTGTTCAACGTCCTACCAGCAAGCATCAGAAATATTACAGGAACAACCGTGGACACCTTCAAGAGGAAACTAGATTGTTTCCTTCAAGGAGTGCCGGACCAACCGGGCTGTGGTGGGTATGTGGGCCTGCGGGCCGCTCCAATCAACAGCCTGGTGGACCAAACTGTCACGAGTCAAGTCTGGCCTCGGGCCGGGCTTGGGGAGTAGAAGAACTCCCAGAACCCCATCAACCAGGTATCAACCAGGTAACCAGGTTCTGGCTACTAGGTACAACAAATAGTAGCCAGAACGCACTACTCGGCCTACTATGCAAGGCCCGATTTTCCTAATAGGCCGAGCGATTTTCTTTATTTTCAATAAATTGTTTCCATTTAGTTTTTTTTAATTATTATTATTATATAATATTAAGACCACAATTTATTGACTTAGTTGTGTTAGTTTAGGTTAGGTTATGAGAGGTTAGGTTAGGTTAGGCAGGGTTGGTTAGATTCGGTCATATATCTACGTTAGTTTTTACTCAAATTTAAACAAATTAACTTATACATAATGAAATGAACAGATTTATCATTCTTTAAGAAAAAGAATTGAAAAATATATAAATTCAGGAAAATTTGGCCTATTAGGCACATCTGGCCTTGCATAGTAGGCCAAGTACGACGTTCTGGCTACTAGGTACAACATATATATATATATATATATATATATATATATATATATATATATATATATATATATATATATATATATATATATATATATATATATATATCGTACCTAGTAGCCAGAACGCACTTCTCAGCCTACTATGCAAGAGCCCGATATGCCTAATAAGCCAAGTTTTCATGAATTAATTATTTTTCGACTACCTAACCTACCTAACCTAACCCAACCTAACTTTTTCGGCTACCTAACCTAACCTAACCTATAAAGATAGGTTAGGTTAGGTTAGGTAGGGTTGGTTAGGTTCGGTCATATATCTACGTTAATTTTAACTCCAAAAAAAAAATGGACAAAAAAAATGGACAAAAGGAAGTGATAAAAGGTGGGTTCAAAAGGTGGTTCATATAGCCTCGGCAATCACTTCCTTTTGTCCGGTCGTGATGGTCAAGTGGTTTAAGGCGTCCCTGTACATACCAGTTGCGTTGCTCCTGGTTGCGTTGAAATGATTTGGTAAAATGCTATGCCCAAGATAACCATCCGAGTGCCGGCGGTGGGGTGGTTCAAATAGCTTCGGCTATCACCTCATTTTGTCCGGTCGTGATGGTTAAGTGGTTTAAGGCGTCTTGTACATACCAGTTGCGTTGCTCCTGGGAGTATGGGTTCGAGTCACTTCTGGGGTGTGAGTTTTCATTATTCATATATATATATATATATATATATATATATATATATATATATATATATATATATATATATATATATATATATATATATATATATATATATATATATATATATATATATATATTATTAAATATGACCGAAAAAGTAAGATTAATAATTCTAACACGAATTTTCTCTATTTTCCTTATGTTTCTTTTCACTGGTGACGGTAAATGAAAAATCAATTCTCCAAAATTCATTTTTATTTCTAGTCTGACGCGACACTTGAGCGCGTTTCGTAAAACTTATTACATTTTCAAAGACTTTAGTTTATCTACACACAACTTATGACTGAAACAACATTGGCTCTTATACCTGCATTTGGGTGAGGTGATGTAATACAATACGGGGTACAGAATAGTGGGGTACAAACAATGGGTATAGATAGAAGTTGGGTAAATATAGAACTGCAGAAGGCCTATTGGCCCATATTTCTTGATGTTTCTATATTGGATCGGAGTCTTGAAGTGGGTAGAATATAATTGTGTATTAATTGGCTGTTGATTGCTGGTGTTGACTTCTTGATGTGTAGTGCCTCGCAGATGTCAAGCCGCCTGCTGTCGCTGTATCTATCAATGATTTCTGTGTTGTTTGCTAAGATTTCTCTGGTGATGGTTTGGTTGTGGGAAGAGAATACATGTTCCTTAATGGAGCCCTGTTGCTTATGCATCGTTAAACGCCTGGAAAGAGATGTTGTAGTCTTGCCTATATACTGAGTTTTTTTAGGCTTACAGTCACCAAGGCATAGGCATTCGTAGGCATAGACGACGTTTGTCTCTTTCAGAGCGTTCTGCTCCGTGTCTGGAGAGTTTCTCATGAGTAGGCTGGCCGTTTTCTTGGTTTTATAGTAAATCGTTAGTTGTATCTTCTGATTTTTGTCTGTAGGGATAACATTTCTATTAACAATATCTTTCAGGACCCATCCTCCGTTTTAACCTGACTGAGGACCAAGTCACTCTTAATCTGGGTATAAACTGTCACGTTATGTCCAGACCAAGTGAGTTGGCCCAGAAAGTGGAGTTGGAGATCCTGTTGGACGACATATTTGACCTCGAAGCACAAAAGAAGGTCACCACCAAAGACACCTTACAAGCAGAACTTATTGCAGAAGGAGGAAAGAACCGAAGCAACTACAGATGCACCATACTGAACCCCGAACTCAAAGCGGCAGCTAAGAGCCTTCGTGAGAACAAGGAGATAGTTGTCAGGAGAGGCGACAAGTCGCCAATATACGTCATCCTTAAGAAAGACGAATATCTGGCGAAAATGAACCTCATACTCTCTGACCAAACTAAATTCCAAAGAGTAACGAAGGACACTACAGCCGAATTGAAAACAAAGGTCAACAAATTGATTGAAACTGTGAATGCCAAGAAATCCGGACTCCACCAAACAAAGATTATTGGGGAATATAAACCTGGATATTCGTATGGAAATGTCAAGACACATAAGCCTGGAAACTCACTTCGGCCAATCATCAGCCAGATACCCACACCCACGAACAGACTAGCGAAACGACTCAACGGCTTAATGACTCCTTATGTCCCTTGTGCCTTCAGCCTGAAGTCCCTGAAGGAATTTGTTGATTTACTGCGGGGAACATGGGCCACAGGAATAAGAGCCTCGTTAGACGTAGAATCACTGTTCACCAACGTACCGGTGGAGGAAACAATCAGGATGATAGTAGACCGAGTGTTTCGTGATCCGGCCTGTACTCCTCTTGACATACCAGAAAATATCCTGAGGAAACTACTCCAAGCTTGTACTAAAGAGGCACCCTTCTTGAGCCCGGATGGGCACATGTATAAGCAAGTAGATGGGGTCGCCATGGGTTCTCCCCTAGGTGTCCTGTTTGCGAACTTCTACATGGGTACTATCGAGAAAAAAGTCTTAGTCGACTTGAACTTGAAACCGGCCATATACTGCAGGTATGTTGACGACATTTTTACACAGGTACCTGATGTCAGACATCTGCAGGAGCTGAATGAGGCGTTTGAGCAGAATTCTGTGTTGCGTTTCACTTACGAGATGGAGAAGGATGGGAAGCTGCCCTTTCTAGATGTAACAGTCATGGAAAGGAGCGGAGGTTTCCACACTGCAGTCTACACTAAGGAAACAAACATAGGAATGTGCCTAAATGCCAACAGTGACTGCCCAGACAGGTACAAGAGGAGTGTTGTTAACGCTTATGTCGACCGTGCTCTCAGCCACAGCTCAGAATGGAAGCAAGTTGACGAAGAACTCTGTAGGGTAAGGCAGGTCCTAGTCAACAACGGCTTCTCCAATGGTTTCATTGAAGACATCATAAGAAGGAAAGTGAAACGCCATGCAACCTCTGAAGAGACAACTAATACAACACCTATACCCCCTATTAGACTATTTTACAGGAACTTCTTTTCCACAGCTCATAAAACGGAGGAAAGGGTCCTGAAAGATATTGTTAATCGAAATGTTATCCCTACAGACAAAAATCAGAAGATACAACTAACGATTTACTATAAAACCAAGAAAACGGCCAGCCTACTCATGAGAAACTCTCCAGACACGGAGCAGAACGCTCTAAAAGAGACAAACGTCGTCTATGCCTTCAAATGCCCATTTGGGGACTGTAAGCCTCAAAAAACTCAGTATATAGGCAAGGCAACAACATCTCTTTCCAGGCGTTTAACGATGCATACGCAACAGGGCTCCATTAAGGAACATATATTCTCTTCCCACAACCAAACCATCACCAGAGAAGTCTTAGCAAACAACATAGAAATCATTGATAGATACAGCGACAGCAGGCGTCTTGACATCTGCGAGGCACTATACATAAAGAAGTCAACACCAGCAATCAACAGCCAATTAACACACAACTATATTCTACCCACTTCAAGACTCCGCTCCAATATAGAAACATCAAGAAATCTGGGCCAATAGGCCTTCTGCAGTTCTATATTTACCTAACTTCTATCTGTACCCATTGTTCTGTACCCCACTATTCTGTACCCCGTATTGTATTACATCACCTCACCCAAATGCAGGTATCAGAGCCAATGTTGTTTCATTCATAAGTTCAGTCATAAGTTGTGTGTAGATAAACTAAAGTCTTTGAAAATGTAATAAGTTTTACGAAACGCGCTCAAGTGTCGCGTCAGACTAGAAATAAAAATGAATTTTGGAGAATTGATTTTTCATTTACCGTCACCAGTAAAAAGAAACATAACGAAAATAGAGAAAATTCGTGTTAGAATTATTAATCTTACTTTTTCGGTCATATTTAATAATATATGTCTACAGGAAAGACTGCTACCAAAATATACTATATATATATATATATATATATATATATATATATATATATATATATAATATATATATATTATGTATATATATATATATATATATATATATATATATATATATATATATATATATATATATATTATATATATATATATATATATATATATATATATATATATATATATACATATATATATAACGTCGTACTCGGCCTACCATGCAAGACCCGATTTGCCTAATAGGCCAAGTTTTCCTGAATTTATGTTGTACCTAGTAGCAGAACGTAGTACTCGGCCTACTATGCAAGGCCCGATTTGCCTAATAAGCCAGGTTTTCCTGAATTTCAATATTTTCATATTTTTTCTTATGAAATGATAAAGCTATACATTTCATTATGTATGAGTTAACTTTTTTAAATTTGAGTTAAAACTAACGTAGATATACCACCGCCCTCGCAGTGAGGTGCGGTGCAGTATCTTCAGCTCCCCCGCCCCCACCTCCCACGAAAAGGTGGTAGCGCCTTCCCCTACCCGGCCCCCTTCCAGGACTGGGCCAGCGCAGCCTCCCAACCACCCCACCCACCACCTCCACGAGCCCACCCACCCCAGACATCTGCCTAGACATGACGCATGGTATAGGGGATAACCTCGTCCCCCCCAGCCAGGAGGGAGAGACAAATACTCCAGTGCAAGGAGTCACATCACATCACCTAAGGGGATGGCAGAAGAGGCCCCTGCAAGCCAGCTCACCCCTCCCGAAGCCAATGAAAGGAGAGGCACTTGCATTGTTTGTGGGGGCAACTTCAGCATCAACTCGGTCTCCAGACTCATACGCCAGCATGGTGACTGTCCTGGGCCAGGGAGGCCTCCCGTGGGAGGAGGCAGCACTCAGGAGCCTGTTGCACCAGTGCAAATTGCAACAGACGACCTGCTAGAGGCAATTAAAGCAACGTCAACCAGGACACTCACCCACATCCTAAAGGCCTCTCGCCCATATGATGCCGGGAAATACACGGACCTCATCGGAAAAGTCAACAGAGGGTCAAATAACCTTGATGCACCTGATACCATCAAAGCCTGGCACAATCTGTTACTTTTTGGCAATGCATGCTTAGGTGTACCAGACAGAGGAGGCAAGTCACTGGCTTCATCCGTCAATAAAGCAATTAGGGACTTTCCTAGGGCTGACGACCTAGTTCGCATCCCCAAACACACCAAACACCGCCGAGGCAGACCAAGTATGACAATCAGCGACAACAGAAAATTAGGTACCCAAGTCAGCAAGAAAATTGAAGAGGGCAATACAGTCGGGGCCCTCAGGTTGATCACAAGTGAGGACAACATTTTGCCTAGGGATGAAAACACAGCCCAAGTACTGAGAGAAAAACACCCCCTCAGGGCCGTAGGTGGACCTCCCCCACAAGTCAGGGTCCCCTCTAACCAGGAACCTCTCGTCCTCTGGGAGTCAGAGGTTTATAAAGCTGTCGTTTCATTTCCCCCGGGCTCCTCAGGAGGCTACACAGGGGAAAGACCACAACATGTGAAGGAAATGGTGAACCCTGTTCTTGGCCCAGCTGCAGAAGCGCTCCTGACAGAAATCACAACGTTTGTCAACAAATGCCTCGCCGGGTTAATCCCTGATGAAATCAAAGCATTCTTCTTTGGTGCATCCCTGTGTGCCCTGAAAAAGAAGGGGGAGGGATCAGACCCATTGCCATTGGTAATACCCTTCGCCGCCTAGTTGCAAGAGCTGTTGTCAGAAGTATTCGAATGGAAGCAGCCACCATGCTGCAACCAAACCAGCTGGGATTTGGAGTCCCCCAAGGCTGTGAAGCAGCGGCCCATGCTGCACGAGCCTACATTAGCTCTCTTACTGAAGACCAGGCAGTAGTAAAATTAGATTTTAAAAATGCTTTCAACTCGGATAAAAGGGAAGCAATCCTCACTGCAGTCCAGGAACATTGCCCAAGCATTCTCCCGTTCGTGTCAGCAGGCTACAGCAAAGACTCAACCCTCCTGTTTGGCAAACATGAAGTCACCTCAGCAGAGAGAATTCAACAGGGAGACCCACTTGCATCCTTCCTCTTTTGCATAGCGGTTCAAGAAATTACAACCAGACTGTACAGTTAGCTCAACATTTGGTTCCTGGACGATGGCACTCTGGCAGGCACACAAGACTCCCTGCTGGAAGACCTGCAGCTGGTGAAAACACGGGGGCTAGACCATGGGTCTCGTTCTTAGCCCCTCCAAGTGCGAAATTATTGCATCCAGTGAGGTAATTATTAGAGCAGTAAAATCAGTTTTACCAGAAGCCTCAGTCATTAAACCCACTGACAGCACATTACTTGGAGCACCTCTGGGCCACAATGCCATTGCTGCAGTCCTTGACGAAAAGTTTAGAGACCTAAAGAGGATGGAAGCGAGAATAGGGGACTTGGACTCCCATGACGCCCTCTACCTTCTCACAAAGTGCCTTACCTTGACCAGGCTAACATACTTCTTAAGGTGTGCACCCACTTTTGGCAACCCACTTCTAAATCAATATGATGAGCTCCTCAGGTCTATATTCAGGAAGGCGCTCAACCTAGATTTAGATGACAGTCAGTGGGACCAAGTAACACTACCAGTGAGATTTGGGGGATAGGCATACGAAAGGCAACTCATGTGGTAAAAACTCCAGGCAGTATATCCCTTTTTAATTGACTTCAATCAAATAAAGTTTATCTTATTTATATTCTTACTAAGTAAGAATTAATTGAGTGGACTGTATGTACTTGTTAAAACTGCCTGAAATTAATCTCACATAATTGGGTGGGACAATTTGTAGCTTAAACCACTTTAAGCTGGCTCCTTCTTAAACTACCAATTGTTTACCTAAGTTTAATTTTATATCATACCACATATGGTGGTCTAATCTACTATTATTTCAATAATTATAACTAGTTATGAACACTACTTCTACAATAATTAGAGTGGGCTTAGCTGAGCCTGTAGTATGGGCCTGCTAAGGCTGTGTAGTTTTAGCATCAAATGGGTGTACTCACCTAGTTGTGCTTGCGGGGGTTGAGCTCTGGCTCTTTGGTCCCGCCTCTCAACCGTCAATCAACAGGTGTACAGTTTCCTGAGCCTAATGGGCTCTATCATATCTACACTTGAAACTGTGTATGGAGTCAGCCTCCACCACATCGCTTCCTAATGCATTCCATTTGTCAACCACTCTGACACTAAAAAAGTTCTTTCTAATATCTCTGTGGCTCATTTGGGCACTCAGTTTCCACCTGTGTCCCCTAGTGCGTGTGCCCCTTGTGTTAAACAGCCTGTCTTTATCAACCCTGTCGATTCCCCTGAGAATCTTGAATGTGGTGATCATGTCCCCCCTAACTCTTCTGTCTTCCAACGAAGTGAGGTTTAATTCCTGCAGTCGCTCCTCGTAGCTCATACCTCTCAGCTCGGGTACTAGTCTGGTGGCAAACCTTTGAACCTTTTCCAGTTTAGTCTTATGCTTGACTAGATAGGGACTCCATGCTGGAGCCGCATACTCCAGGATTGGTCTGACATATGTGGTATATAATGTTCTGAAAGATTCCTTACACAAGTTTCTAAAGGCCGTTCTTATGTTAGCCAACCTGGCATATGCTGCTGATGTTATCCTCTTGATATGAGCTTCAGGGGACAGGTCTGGCGTGATATCAACCCCCAGGTCTTTCTCTCTCTCTGACTCTTGAAGTATTTCATCTCCCAAATGATACCTTGTATCTGGTCTCCTGCTTCCTACCCCTATCTTCATTACATTACATTTGCTTGGGTTAAACTCTAACAGCCATTTGTTCGACCATTCCTGCAGCTTGTCCAGGTCTTCTTGAAGTCTCAAGCTGTCCTCCTCTGTCTTAATCCTTCTCATAATATTGGCGTCGTCAGCAAACATTGAGAGGAATGAGTCTATACCCTCTGGGAGATCATTTACGTATATCAGAAACAGGATAGGTCCAAGTACAGAGCCCTGTGGGACTCCACTGGTGTGGCCCTGTGCCTCTGGGTGCCACTTAATGGTGGCTGTAGAAGCTACAAGCGTTGGCATACAGCTAGGTACAATATGTGTATAGTTCAACTCTCAATTCAGCTACTTGCTGCTCCAAGTCACAATTTACCTGTATGGAATACAAGGAGTTAATAACAATTCCCTAAATATATCTATTACAGGTATAACATGAAATATGAGGGCTGTAAATGAGGTACACGTACATTGTGGTGGTGTTATTCATTCATTGTAACCGACTTATCTTAATAATGTTAAAAATGTGCACACAGATTTAAACATAAAGATACTTGGTAAGCCGGATACTGGAGTGCTCTTAGTTGTAGTAGTGGTGTTGATATGGCAGTTTCTTGAGACAGAGTAGGTCTATCCTATGTGGCCATTATCACAACACACGAGCACCCTTTGTTATTGTTGTGTATGTGAGGTAGCATCAGTAAGTGACGCTCTGGCTTCCGACGCCCCTGAACTCTTGGTTCCACTTCTAAGTTAAATTTACGTTAACAAGGGTGTCAAGCTATATTATGATGTGAGTAATTATATTCAGTCTTATTGAACATTTTTTTATTCAATTTAGACATTAAACTGTTGTATGAACAGTGTTTAATAATGTAAATACTGCATCGTCGATGACGTCACAGAGTCCCCATTCTCTAATTCAAGAGGAAACTCTAGGGAATACTATGTTATATGTGTGTGTGTGTTTGTCGGTTTCCCGACATAATTCCGGGGGGGGGGGAAGAAAACAGGTCGAAGTCCCGGTAAGGACTGCGATCACTTTATTCTTCTCCTTAAGAATTATAATGCTGCTTTAATTTGAATTTATATTGTTGTGCTGCAGTCCTTTGGGGGCGTATGTCCCGTACTGGCGTATCGGGTGCTGGAAGTCGTTGCACGTCTTCTTTCCTTGCCAGTTCTAAAGGAACTAATTTCTCTAAAGTTTTGAGAGTAGTATTGCCTCAGCCTTTTACTTTCACTATTCTCAAGATGCCCTGGCTATCTGGATGAACAGAGACTATATGACCTATAGGCCACTCTGAGCATGGTCCATCACTATTCACCAGAACTATGTCACCAGGGTTCAAGTTAATTCTGTTGTAGGGGTTGTTTGCCCCGTAATGATACTCTCTCAGAGCTGTAAGGTATTCTCGAGTCCATACATCATTCCACCGACTTATGACCCCTGATAGATGTTTGAAACGTTGAACCAAATCACTCTCTTGGACATATGAAGGGTCCTCTGGTTCCTCGTCCGTAAGGGACACAAGTGTTTTGAGAGGTCTCCCATACATCAAATGAGCTGGACTTAATGGTTCACGCTGCAAAACATCATCAGAGAGGTAGGTTAGTGGTCGGTTATTAACCCGTGCTTCTATCTCTATGACTACGGTTTGAAGCTCCTGTAGGTCAATCTTTTGGCGGTGTAGGGTTTTCCGTAGAGAACGTTTCACCGTACCAACCATGCGTTCATAGAAGCCTCCGTGCCATGGTGCTCTGGGAGGTATGAATTTCCATTGGCACTGCCGTTGATTTAGGACGGTACGTACCTTTGTGTGTGTCCAGATTTTCCTCAGACATGCTTCTCCTGCCACTAAGTTGGACCCCATTGTCTGAGATCATTAACTTAGGACAGGATCTACGAGAAGCAAACCTGCGGAAAGCCTGTAAGAATGCTTCGGCACTCATATCGGGAGTCACTTCTAGATGGACTGCCCTTGTAGTGGCACAAGTAAAAAGACAGATGTAGGCTTTTACTGGTTTCTTGTCTTTAGTGCCTGTCAGTGTTAGTGCTCCTATGAAATCTACTCCTGTTGTCTCAAAGGGACGAATTTATACGACTCGTTCCTTCGGAAGTGGAGGAGGGCCAGGATATGGACACACTCTGGCATCGTATCTCCGGCAAATAACACAGGATTTTATTATTGATTTTACTGTCTGTCTACCTTGGGGTAGCCAGTACTGTTGTCTTAAGTCCGTGAGAGTATCTAATACCCCACCATGCAGAGTGCAGTATTTGTGTATATGTAACACAATTAGTTTGCTTACTATGTGGTGACGAGGGAGCAATATTGGATTTTTTGCTTCCAGATCTATGTCAGCGTGCTGTAAGCGGCCTCCGCATCTGATTATGTTATAATTGTCAGTGTCTACCCAGAGACCCAGATCATGTTGTAGCTTCTTTGGAACACTGTCAAATTCTGTCCCGAATGTGTCGATCTGTGCTCTTTTGACCCAATACCTTAGGGCATTAGGGAATTTATGCTTGATTCCTATTTTCTTTAGAAAATCAAACACTACTTGGGTGACACCTATAAGTTTATTCAGTTCAGAGTACCGAGTAGGATCAATTACCAAAGTACGAGGTGGTTCTGGGTTCTCAGTGGGAACAGTGACATTGGTCACAATGACTTGTGGCTTTTGTTCAGGCCACTGGTCGCTGATTAGCCACTGAGGTCCATTGAACCACATCTCTGCCTTTGTTAATTGCCATAAAGTCAGTCCTCGGGAGAGATAGTCAGCTGGATTCTCTTTAGTGGGTACATATCTTAGTTTATACCCTGCTGACAACTCTCGTATTTCCTTAACGCGGTTACTCACGTAAGGATTCTTACTGTTATTGTTCTTAACCCACTGTAGCACTGCCTCATTATCTGACCATACTACTGTTTCTTTAAAGTGGATGTGGCTTAAGGCCTTGATCAGATAATGAGCCAATCTTACACCTAGCAGTAAGGCTGTTAATTCCAGTTGTGGCAGTGATCTTTTCTTTAAAGGTGCCACTCTGGCCTTTGATGTGAGCAAGTTGGCTTGCCCATTTGAGACCAGGTAAGCTACTGTGCCATAAGCCTTTCCTGAGGCATCACAAAATACATGTAGCTTAATTGGTTCTTTTTCATTTACTACTGTGTTCCTAGGAAACTTGACAGACTCTAGGGTACTTAAATCCTTTACTAACCCTTGCCATTTTTCTTGTAAGGCAGGTGTCAGAGGATCATCCCAGCCTATCTTTTGTTGCCAACATTCCTGTATTATCAACTTCCCATTAATTAGGATTGGGCTTAATAGTCTTAATGGGTCGAAGGGTTTGCTGACTTGTGATAGTAATTTTCTCATTGTTAAGTTAGTGGTATTTGGCTCCACCGACTTGATTGTCAGCTGATCAGTTGTCGTGTTCCATTCGACACCTAGTACCTTTGTCATCTCGGGTACCTGGTAGTCGGGAAATTCAGTTGCGATCAGTTGATTTAATTTGTCATTGTTAGAGACCCAAGACTGGAGAGGCATATAGGCTCCCATTAATTCTCGATTGGCCTAATGGTATATGTACAACAGTTTACTTTCACTGTTGGTTGTTCCTTGAAAATTATCCACATACAGGTTTTTGCTAATTTCCGTCTTGTTTGGGCTATTGGACTTCTTCAAGTGCGTATCCAAGGTAGCTTGAAAAGGAGATGACGTGGCGCCAAACAAGACGGACGCAAACCGGTAAGTGATTAATTCACTGTTCGGATCGTTAGGATCCTTAATCCATAGGAACTTTGTGTAGTTCCGGTCTTCTTCTTGAAGACCTACCCTAGGAATGCCTTGCTGATGTTGGCCGTATATGCATAAGTCCCGATATGGAACTTTAACAGCACGTCGTAAAGCCTTTGTGTTAGGCTAGGGCCAGTTTGCAGTCATTTAACGAAACACTACTTGGCCTCATTTTAGCACTGCAATTAAATACTATCCGTAATGGGGTAGTTGCAGAATTCTTCTGTACAGGATGATGTGGTAAGTAGTGACCTTCCTTTGGGTTATCATTTGTAACAACTTCGATAAATTTGTCATCGAGTTGCTTCTGTATTATTTCATGGTACAACTTCAAGTTCTCAGGTTGTCTTTGTAAGCACAACACCTGTGATCTCAATTGGTTTTGTGCCATAAAATGGTTGACGGGTAGCTGAGGGTGATTCAGCTTCCATGGTAACCTGACCCAGTAATGATTATCTCTGTATATAACTGAGTCCAGGTATTGTTTGTAAGTCCAGTCATCATCTGGGCTAGGTTGTTCAGGGACAATGCCGAGAGTTGCCAGGTCCCATAACTTATGTACAGGGGGATCAAGCTCTTCCTCGGACATATCTCTGAGTTGCAGTGGAGATTGGTCTCCTAGTCATGCAACCATTACTGGGTTGGCATGTTGGTGGTCTACAGGTGTGGGTTGTTTTAGCTGTAATACTGGGCCTTTTAGCAAATAGCCACCTGCAGATGGTAACACGTTCATACCGTGTTTGTCTTCCTTTCCTTTGATAAACTTATGGTAGACATCTGATCCCATAAGGATTCCAATATTGGAAAGGTTGTCCGATTTGATTTTATCAGCCAGTTGAATTCCCTCTTTTGTCAGGAATTTGGCTGTTGTCCCCAGACCACATGCATACAGATCTGTTGGGAATCTATCTAATACTAGAGCTTGTACCTTTCGTTCGTAACCTGGGTTGTACTACCTTGAAGACTCGGGCTCCTGAGTCAGTCAGGAATCCTGCTATGTTTATTCGTGTCTCCTCTACAGGTGTAAGTTTCAGTGTATCTACCAACTCTTTGGATATCAAGGTCAATTGGGACCCTTGATCAAATAATCCACGTACGGTGGCTTTGTTCTCTCCATTTCTAATGATCAATCGTGCAGTAGGTAGAGCTGATTTATGTTTAGACCTTGTTTAGAAGACACTTATGTCAGGTAACACAGTACAAAGCTGTATTGAAGTGGTAGTTCCTTCCTCCTCCTGTGGTTTGGCAGACTTTGTACTTGATTCCCCACAAAGTGCTGTATGGTGTTGACCCTTATGGCACCTATTACAGGTGCGTATTGTAGATGTGCAGGTGTCGGGATGATGTTCCCTTATTCACTTGGTACATCTATGTAACTCCTTGAATCGTTTTATGCGTGTTGCACGATCGGGGAAACGTCTGCAATTGTACATGGAATGTGATTGTCCACAGAATAGACATGGTCTCCAGATGTTAACAGTATCTTGAGGAGTCACCGATTTGGGTGGAGCGTTGACTGTAGGTTTGGAGGTACCAACTGCATATGTGCCCACACTGCCTTGTTTCCACTTTGGGGAGGGAGAAGTTGTTTTAGATTTGTTTGGAGTACTGTTTGTACACTGTTGTTTACTATTAGTAGTAGACGAAGGTTTAGATGTCGCTTTTCCATCTGGGTTAACTCTTTCTCGTTCTATGATGGTTTGTAACCCTTTTGTAATCTCCGTCACCGTTAAGGATGACTTTCCATATAATACAAACAACTTATCCAGTATGTCACTGGGTAATTTGCGTGTTATATGGACTTGGATTATCCAGTCTGACGCATCTAAGTCCACTTTATTTTTAAGTGCCTTGAGCAAAGACTCAAGCTCCAATCTAAAGAGTGAGCTTGCTGTATTATTTGGAGGTTTAATATCTAACAGCTTCTGGGTTAGAATTCTGATAGTCCTTTCAGGTTTTGCATAATTGTCCTTAAGGAGTTGTACGGCATTGTCATAATCGTCATCTGTGTGATTCAGATTACAGACCACCTGAAACGCTTCATCATTCAAGACACTGTAAATATGTAAACTTTGTCGTCTTTGGTACATTGGCATTAGAATCCACAGAATCGACAAATTTGCTGCAGAAACTGTCCCAACTCTCATCCTCCGTACCAGAAAAAGTTGGGATACTCAGTGATGGTAATTTGACTTCTGGCGCTGTCTGATTCTGGGTAGTTGTGGCTGCAATATTTTTTATTGGCCTTATGGCCTTTATTGATCTCGAAGCACAAAAGAAGGTCACCACCAAAGACACCTTACAAGCAGAACTTATTGCAGAAGGAGGAAAGAATCGAGGCAACTACAGGAGCACCATACTGACCCCCGAGCTCAAAGCGGCAGCTAAGAGCCTTTGTGAGAAAAAGGAGATAGTTGTCAGGAGAGGCGACAAGTCGCCAATATAGGTCATCCTTAAGAAAGACGAATATCTGGCGAAAATGAACCTCATACTCTCTGACCAAACTAAATTCCAAAGAGAAACAAAGGACACTACAGCCGAATTGAAAACAAAGGTCAACAAATTGATTGAAACTGTGAATGCCAAGAAATCCGGACTCCACCTGACCAAAGATTATTGGGGAATATAAACCTGGATATGCGTATGAAAATGTCAAGACACATAAGCCTGGAAACCCACTTCGGCCAATCATCAGCCAGATACCCACACCCACGTACAGACTGGCGAAACGACTCAACGGCTTACTGACTCCTTATGTCCCTTGCGCCTTCAGCCTGAAGTACCCGAAGGAATTTGTTGACTTACTGCGGGGAACATGGGCCACAGGGATAAGAGCCTCGTTGGACGTAGAATCACTGTTCACCAACGTACCTGTGGAGGAAACAATCGGGATGATAGTGGACCGAGTGTATCGTGATCCGGCCTGTACTCCTCTTGACATACCAGAAAATATCCTGAGGAAACTACTCCAAGCTTGTACTAAAGAGGCACCCTTCTTGAGCCCGGATGGGCACATGTATAAGCAAGTAGATGGGGTCGCCATGGGTTCTCCCCTAGGTGTCCTGTTTGCGAACTTCTACATGGGTACTATCGAGAAAAAAGTCTTAGTCGACTTGAACATGAAACCGGCCATATACTGCAGGTATGTTGACGACATTTTTACACAGGTACCTGATGTCAGACATCTGCAGGAGCTGAAGGAGGCGTTTGAGCAGAATTCTGTGTTGCGTTTCACTTACGAGATGGAGAAGGATGGGAAGCTGCCCTTTCTAGATGTAACAGTCATGGAAAGGAGCGGAGGTTTCCACACTGCAGTCTACACTAAGGAAACAAACATAGGAATGTGCCTAAATGCCAACAGTGACTGCCCAGACAGGTACAAGAGGAGTGTTGTTAACGCTTATGTCGACCGTGCTCTCAGACACAGCTCAGAATGGAAGCAAGTCGACGAAGAACTCTGTAGGGTAAGGCAGGTCCTAGTCAACAACGGCTTCTCCAATGGTTTCATTCAAGACATCATAAGAAGGAAAGTGAAACGCCATGCAACCTCTGAAGAGACAACTAATACAACACCTATACCCCCTATTAGACTATTTTACAGGAACTTCTTTTCCACAGCTCATAAAACGGAGGAAAGGGTCCTGAAAGATATTGTTAATAGAAATGTTATCCCTACAGACAAAAATCAGAAGATACAACTAACGATTTACTATAAAACCAAGAAAACGGCCAGCCTACTCATGAGAAACTCTCCAGACACGGAGCAGAACGCTCTAAAAGAGACAAACGTCATCTATGCCTTTAAATGCCCTCTTGGGGACTGTAAGCCTCAAAAACTCAGTATATAAGCAAGACAACAACATCTCTTTTCAGGCGTTTAACGATGCATAAGCAACAGGGCTCCATTAAGGAACATATATTCTCTTCCCACAACCAAACCATCACCAGAGAAATCTTAGCAAACAACACAGAAGTCATTGATAGATACAGCGACAGCAGGCGGCTTGACATCTGCGAGGCACTACACATCAAGAAGTCAACACCAGCAATCAACAGCTAATTAACGCACAACTATATTCTACCCACTTCAAGACTCCGCTCCAATATAGAAACATCAAGAAATATGGGCCAATAGGCCTTCTGCAGTTTTATCTTTACCCAACTTCTATCTATACCCATTGTTCTGTACCCCACTATTCTGTACCCCGTATTGTATTACATCACCTCACCCAAATGCAGGTATAAGAGCCAATGTTGTTTCAGTCATAAGTTCAGTCATAAGTTGTGTGTGTGGATAAACTAAAGTCTTTGAAAATGTAATAAGTTTTACGAAACGCGCTCATGTGTCGCGTCAGACTAGAAATAAAAATTGAATTTTGGAGAATTGATTTTTCATTTACCGTCACCAGTAAAAAGAAACTTAAGGAAAATCGAGATATATTAATAATATTAATATTTAATAATATATGTCTACAGAAAAGACTGTTAAAAATATACTAATATATATATATATATATATATATATATATATATATATATATATATATATATATATATATATATATATATATATATATATATATATATATATATATATATATATATATTTCATGTGCTTACTTTAGATATAATCTTTTTTAAAGATTATATCTTTCCCTCCTCTTCTCTTACTAGCCCACATGAGCTCATGTGTCTTACTCCCAGCAAACAATTTAAGGTTGCCACAACATATCTGGAAAGTGTTTGAAAGGATTGGAAACGTTTGTTTTATCGTATCAGATATGATATTTTGTGTGGAATTAAATAGGTTTCCAAAACTTATAACCAAAGCCTACGTATCTAATACTAATCAGAAACGTTGTGACGCCTTTTGTACCCTAATTTGAAACATTGTGACGTCTTTTGTACCCTATTTTATTAAAACTTTGTGACACCTTTTGTACCTAATTTGAAACTATGTGACCCCTTTTATGAAGTGTTTCAAGTTAAATTGCTCAAATATAAATACAAAAGGGAATTTAAATATATATTTCTACATTTGGTAAAAGCATCATAATAAAAGTGGGTTCATCATTTTTATTCATTTATCATTTGTAGTAGCATAGTGTAGTGTAGTGGCCTGGTGTAGTAGCCTGGTGTAGTGGTGTGGTGTAGTAGCCTGGTGTATTGGCCTGGTGTAGTAGCCTGGTGTAGTGGTGTGGTGTAGTAGCATAGTGTAGTAGCCTGGTGTAATAGCGTGTAGTAGCCTGGTGTAGTGGTGTGTAGTAGCCTGGTGTAGTGGTGTGGTGTAGTAGCCTGGTATAGTGGTGTAGTTTAGCCTGGTATAGTGGTGTGTTGTAGTAGCCTGGTATAATAATCTGGTATAGTGGTGTGGTGTAGTAACCTGGAATAGTGGTGAGGTGTAGTACCCTGGTATAGTGGTGTGATAAAGTACCCTGGTATAGTTGTGTGGTGTAGTACCCTGGTATAGTGACATGGTGTAGCAGCCTGGAATAGTGGTGTGGTGTAGTACCCTGATATAGTGGTGTGGTGTAGTACCCTGGTATAGGGTGGTGTAGTACCCTGGTGTAGTGGTGTGGTGTAACCTGGTATAGTGGTGTAGTGTAGTAGCCTGGTATAGTGGTGTGGTGTAGTAGCCTGGTGGTGTGGTGTAGCCTGGTATAGTGGCGTGGTATAGTGGTGTGATGTAGTAGCCTGGTATAGTGGTGTGGTGTAGTACCCTGGTGTAGTGTAGTAGCCTGGTATAGTGGTGTTGTGTAGTAGCCTGGTATAGTGGTGTGGTGTACTACCCTGGTATAGTGGCATGGTGTAATAGCCTGGTATAGTGGTGTGGTGTAGTACCCTGGTGTAGTGGCATGGTGTAGTACCCTGGTGTAGTGTATTGGCATGGTGTAGTAGCCTGGTATAGTAGTGTGGTGTAGTAGCCTGGTGTAGTGGTGTAGTAACCTGGTATAGTGGTGTGGTGCCCTGGTGTAGTGGTGTGTAGTAGCCTGGTGTAGTGGTGTGGTGTAGTAACTTGGTATAGTGGTGTGGTGTAGTAACCTGGTATAGTGTAGTACCCTGGTATAGTGTAGTACCCTGGTGTAGTGGTGTGGTGTAGTGGTGTGGTGTAGTAGCCTGGTGTTGTGTAGTACCCTGGTGTAGTGGTGTGGTGTAGTAGCCTGTTGTAGTGGTGTGTAGTAGCCTGGTGTAGTGGTGTGGTGTAGTAGCCTGGTGTGGTGTAGTACCCTGGTATAGTGGTGTGGTGTAGTACCCTGGTATAGTGGTGTGGTGTAGTACCCTGGTATAGTGGTGTGGTGTAGTAGCCTGGTGTAGTGTAGTACCCTGGTGTAGTGGTGTGGTGTAGTAGCCTGTTGTAGTGGTGTGTAGTAGCCTGGTGTAGTGGTGTGGTGTAGTAGCCTGATATAGTGGTGTTGTGTAGTAACCTTGTGGTGTAGTAGCCTGGTATAGTGGTGTGTTTTTGTTTCCTTGTAGTGGTGTTGTGTAGTGCCCTGGTATAGTGGTGTGGTGTAGTAGCCTGGTATAGTGGTGTGGTGTAGTACCCTGGTATAGTGGTGTGGTGTAGTAGCCTGGTATAGTGGTGTGACGTAGTAGCCTGGTATAGTGGTGTGGTGTAGTACCCTGGTATAGTGGTGTGGTGTAACCTCGTAGTGTAGTACACTGGTATAGTGGTGTAGTGTAGTAGCCTGGTGTAGTGTAGTGGTGTGGTGTAGTACCCTGGTGTAGTGGTATGGTGTTGTAGCCTGGTGTAGTATAGTACCCTGGTGTAGTGGTGTGGTGTAGCAGCCTGGTGTGTAGTACCTGGTATAGTGGTGTGGTGTAGTGGTGTGTAGCACCCTGGTGTAGTGGTATGGTGTAGTAGCCTGGTGTAGTGGTGTGTAGTAACCTGGTATAGTGGTGTGGTGTAGTAGCCTGGTGTAGTGTAGTACCCTGGTGTAGCGGTGTAGTGTAGTAGCCTGGTGTAGTGGTGTTAAGTAGACTGGTGTAGTGGTGTGGTGTAGTAGCCTGGTATAGTGGTGTGGTGTAGTAGCCTGGTGTAGTGGTGTGGTGTAGGAGCCTGGTGTAGTGGCATGGTGTAGTAGCCTGGTGTGGTGTAGTAACTTGGTAATGTGGTGTGGTGTAGTAGCCTGGTATAGTGGTGTGGTGTAGTAACCTTGTGGTGTAGTAGCCTGGTATAGTGGCATTGTGTAGTACCCTGGTATAGTGGTATGGTGTAGCCTGGTATAGTGGTGTGTTGTTTTTCCCTTGAAGTGGTGTGGTGTAGTACCCTGGTATAGTGGTTTGGTGTAGTACACTGGTATAGTGGTGTGGTGTAGTACCCTGGTATAGTGGTGTGGTGTAACCTGGTATAGTGTAGTACCCTGGTATAGTGGTGTGGTGTAACCTGGTATAGTGTAGTACCCTGGTATAGTGGTGTGGTGTAACCTGGTATAGTGTAGTACCCTGGTATGGTGGTGTGGTGTAGTAGCCTGGTGTGGTGTAGTGGTGTGGTGTAGAAGCCTGGTGTGTAGAACCCTAGTATAGTGGTGTGGTGTGGTGTAGTAGCCTGGTGTGGTGTAGTGGTGTGGTGTAGTACCCTGGTGTAGTGGTATGGTGTTGTAGCTTGGTGTAGTATAGTACCCTGGTGTAGTGGTGTGGTGTAGAAGCCTGGTGTGTAGTACCTTGGTGTAGTGGTATGGTGTAGTGATATAGTGTAGTGGTGTGGTGTAGTGCCCTGGTTTAGTGGTGTAGTGTAGTGGTATGGTGTAGTAGCCTGGTGTAGT
>WNGS01166440.1:71248-82740 GCA_020271785.1 Procambarus virginalis
CCGACTTACTGTAAATGATTTTAAAATGTGTACACAATAAATCAAAACAGATACTTGGTAAGCCGATACAATCGTTGTTGTAGTTGTTGATAGGCTGTGTAGCTGGTTGTTGACACGTAAAATAGGTGTCTAGGTGTTAAACCAACTCTGGAGCCATGTGTAGCGTAAGGCTGTCTTTGTTATTGTTCTCGTGTGTGTTCACGTCTCTGGAGTGACGCTCAGCCTCCCTTGTTCCAATATTGTGGTTCCACTTCTAAGTTAAATTTACGTTAACAAGAGAGTCAAGCTATATTTTGGTGTTAATAATTATATTCAGTCTTATTGAACACTTTTTTATTCAATTTAGACATTAAACTGTTGTATGAACAGTAGTTTAAATATGTAAATATACGTCGACGTCAATGACGTCACGGAGTCTCCCATTCTCTAATTTTAAGAGGAAACTGTTAAGGGAAGACTATACTATTTGTGTATGTGTGTGTCGGTTTCCCGACATAATTCCGGGGGGGAAGAACACGGGTCGAAGTCCTGGTAAGGACTGCGATCACTTTATTCTTCTCCTTCAGAATTATAATGCTGCTTTAATTGAGTTTACATTGTTGAGCTGCAGTCCTTTGGGGACGTATGTCCCGTACTGGCATATCGGGTGCCGGAAGTCGTTGAACTTCTTCTTTCCTTGCCAGTTCTAAAGAAACTAATTTCTCTAAAGTTTTGAGAGTAGTGTTGCCTCGGCATTTTACTTTCACTATTCTCAAGATGCCCTGGCTGTCTGGATGAACAGAGACTATTTGACCTATAGGCCACTCTGAGCGTGGTCCATCACTATCCACCAGCACTATGTCACCAGGGTTCAAGTTAATTCTGTTGTAGGGATTGTTTGCCCCGTAATGATACTCTCTCAGAGCTGTAAGGTATTCTCGAGTCCATACGTCATTCCACCGACTTATCACCCTTGATAAATGTTTGAAACGTTGAACTAAATCACTCTCTTGGACATATGAAGGATCCTCTGGTTCCTCGTCCGTAAGGGACACAAGTGTTTTGAGAGGTCTACCATACATCAAATGAGCTGGACTTAATGGTTCACGCTGCAAAACATCATCAGAGAGGTAGGTAAGTGGTCGGTTATTGACTCGTGCTTCTATCTCTATGACTACTGTTTTAAGCTCTTGCAGGTCAATCTTTTGGCGGTGTAGGGTTTTCCGTAGAGAACGTTTTACCGTACCAACCATGCGTTCATAGAAGCCTCCGTGCCATGGTGCTCTGGGAGGTATGAATTTCCAATGGCACTGCCGTTGATTTAGGGCTGTGCGTACCTTTGGGTGTGTCCAGATTTTCCTCAGACATGCTTCTCCTGCCACTAAATTGGACCCATTGTCTGAGATCATTAACTTAGGACAGGATCTACGTGAAGCAAACCTGCGGAAAGCCTGTAAGAATGCTTCGGCACTCATATCGGGAGTCACTTCTAGATGGACTGCCCTTGTTGTGGCACAAGTAAAAAGACAGATGTAAGCTTTTACTGGTTTCTTGTCTTTAGTGCCTGTAAGTGTTAGTGCTCCTGTGAAATCTACTCCTGTAGTCTCAAAGGGACGAATATGTACGACTCGCTCCTTCGGAAGTGGAGGAGGGCCAGGATATGGACACACTCTGGCCTCATATCTCCGGCAAACACCACAGGATTTGATTATTGATTTTACTGTCTGTCTACCTTGGGGTAGCCAGTACTGTTGTCTTAAGTCTGTGAGAGTATCTAATACCCCACCATGCAGAGTGCTGTATTTGTGTATATGTAACACAATTAGTTTGCTTACTATGTGGTGACGAGGGAGCAATATTGGATTTTTTGCTTCCAAATCTATGTCAGCGTGCTGTAAGCGGCCTCCGCATCTGATTATGTTATAATTGTCAGTGTCTAACCAGAGACCCAAATCATGTTGTAGCTTCTTTGGAACATTGTCAAATTCTGTACCGAATGTGTCGATCTGAGCTCTTTTGACCCAATACCTTAGGGCATTAGGGAATTTATGCTTGATTCCTATTTTCTTTAGAAAATCAAACACTACTTGGGTGACACCTATAAGTTTGTTCAGTTCAGAGTACCGAGTAGGATCAATTACCAAAGTCCGAGGTGTTTCTGGGTTCTCAGTGGGAACAGTGACATTGGTCACAATGACTTGTGGCTTTTGTTCAGGCCACTGGTCGCTGATTAGCCACCGAGGTCCATTGAACCACATCTCTGCCTTTGTTAATTGCCGTAAAGTCAGTCCTCGGGAGAGATAGTCAGCTGGATTCTCTTTAGTGGGTACATATCTTAGTTTATACCCTGCTGATAACTCTCGTATTTCCTTAACGCGGTTACTCACGTAAGGATTCTTACTGTTATTGTTCTTAACCCACTGTAGCACTGCCTCATTATCTGACCAAACTACTGTTTCTTTAAAGTGGATGTGGCTTAAGGCCTTGATCAGATAATGAGCCAATCTTACACCTAGCAGTAAGGCTGTTAATTCCAGTTGTGGCAGTGATCTTTTCTTTAAAGGTGCCACTCTGGCCTTTGATGTGAGCAAATTGGCTTGCCCATTTGAGACCAGGTAAGCTACTGTGCCGTAAGCCTTTCCTGAGGCATCACAAAATACATGTAGCTTAATTGGTTCTTTTCCATTTACTACTGTGTTCCTAGGGAACTTGACAGACTCTAGGGTACTTAAATCTTTTACTAACCCTTGCCATTTTTCTTGTAAGGCAGGTGTCAGAAGATCATCCCAGCCTATCTTTTGTTGCCAACATTCCTGTATTATCAACTTCCCATTAATCAGTACTGGGCTTAATAGTCCTAATGGGTCGAAGGGTTTGCTGACTTGTGATAGTAATTTTCTCATTGTTAAGTTAGTGGTATCAGGCTCCACTGACTTGATTGTCAACTGATCTGTTATCATGTTCCATTCGACACCTAGTACCTTTGTCATCTCGGGTACCTGGTAGTCGGGAAATTCAGTTGAGATCAGTTGATTTAATTTTTCATTGTTAGAGACCCAAGACTGGAGAGTCATATTGGCTCCCATTAATTCTCGATTGGCCTCATGGTATATATCCAACAGTTTACTTTCACTGTTGGTTGTACCTTGAAAATTATCCACATACAGGTTTTTGCTAATTTCCGTCTTGTTCGGGCTATTGGACTTCTTCAAGTGCGTATCCAAGGTAGCTTGAAGCAGAAAAGGAGATGACGTGGCTCCGAAAAGGACAGAGGCAAACCGGTAAGTGATTAATTCACTGTTCGGATCGTTAGGATCCTTAATCCATAGGAACTTTGTGTAGTTCCGGTCTTCTTCTTGAAGACCTACCCTAAGGAATGCCTTGCTGATGTCGGCCGTATATGCATAAGTCCCAATACGGAACTTTAACAGCACGTCATAAAGGCTTTGTGTTAGGCTAGGGCCAGTTTGAAGACAGTCGTTTAACGAAACACTACTCGGCTTCATTTTAGCACTGCAATTAAATACTATCCATAATGGGGTAGTTGCAGAATTCTTCTGTACACAATGATGTGGTAAGTAGTGACCTTCCTTTGGGTTATCATTTGTAACAACTTCGATAAATTTGTCATCGAGTTGCTTCTGTATTATTTCATGATACAACTTCAAGTTCTCAGGTTGTCTTTGTAAGCGCAACACCTGTGATCTCAATTGGGTTTGTGCCATAAAATGGTTGACGGGTAGCTGAGGGTGATTCAGCTTCCATGGTAACCTGACCCAGTATTGATTATCTCTGTATATAACTGAGTCCAGGTATTGTTTGTAAGTCCAGTCATCATCTGGGCTAGGTTGTTCAGGGACAATGCCGAGAGTTGCCAGGTCCCATAACTTGTGTACAGGGGGATCAAGTTAGAGTCAGTCATGAGAGTCAGACATCAAAGGCAGTCATCAGAGTCAGTCATCAGAGAAAGTCATCAGAGTCAGTCATCAGAGGCACTCATCAGAGGCTGTCATCTGAGTCAGTCATCAGAGTCAGTCATCACAGTCAGTCATCAGAGTCAGTCATCAGAGTCAGTCATCAGATACAGTCCTCAGAGGCAGTCATCAGTCAGTCATCAGAATCAGTAATCAGAAGCGGTCATATGAGTCAGTTATCAGAGTCAGTAATCAGTCAGTCATCAGAGGCAATCATCAGAGTCAGTCATGAGAATCAATCATATGAGTCAGTCATCAGAGTCAGTCATCAGATGCAGTCATATGAGTTTGTCATCAGTGTCAGTCATCAGAGGCAGTCATCAGAGGCAGTCATCAAATTCATTCATATGCGTCAGTCATCAGAGTCAGTCATCAGAGGCTGTCATACGAGTCAGTCATCAGAGGCTGTCATACGAGTCAGTCATCTGAGTCAGTCATCAGAGGCAGTAATCATTGTCAGTCATCAGAGGCAGTCATCAGAGTCAGTCAGAGTTAGTCAGCTGACTCAGTCATCTGAGGCAGTCATCAGAGGCAATCATCAGTCATCAGAGTCAATCATTAGACTCATCATCAGTGTCGGGAAACCGACACACTCATACACAAATAACATAGTCTTCCCTTAACAGTATCCTCTTAAAATTAGAGAATGGGAGACTCCGTGATGTCATCGACGTCGCCGCAGTATTTACATTATTAATCCACTGTTCATACAACAGTTTAATGTCTAAATTGAATAAAAAAGTGTTCATTTAACATTCAACGTAAATTTAACTTAGAAGTAGAACCACAATATTGGAACAAGGGAGGGAGAGCGTCTCTTACGGACGCCACACTCACACGTAAAACAATAACAAAGCAGCCTTACGCTGCACACATGGCTCCAGAGCTGGTGTAACTACCTAGACACCTATTTACGTGTCAACAACCAGCCACACAGCCTATCAACAACTACAACAACGATTGTATCCGGCTTACCAAGTATCTGTTTTGATTTATTGTGTACACATTTTAAAATCATTTACAGTAAGTCGGTTATGATATATGGGAAACACCCCACAAACGTACGTGTACCCCATTTTACAGCCCTCACATACCATGTTATACCTGTATAGATATGTTCAGGGAACAGATATTAACTCTTTGCATCCCATACAGGTAAAATTGTGACTTGGAACAGTAAGTAGCTGAGCAGTAGAACTATGCACATGTACCTAGCTGTTGCCAGCCTTGAAGGCCTCCACAGCCGCCATTGGCACCATGAGGCACAGAGCCACACCCACATAGATGCGATATGACACAGCCTTAGCAGGCCCTTACTACAGGCTCAGATAAGGCCATTCTAGTTATTGTAGTAGTAGTATTCATAACTAGTAATAATTATTGAAATAATAGTAGATTAGATCACCATATGTGATATGATATAATATTACAATAAAGTAAGTTAGGTAAACAATTGTAGTTTAAGAAGGAACCATTACAAAGTGGTTTAAGCTACAAATTGTCCCTCCAATTTGTGTGAGATTAATTTCAGGCAGTTTTAACAAGTACATACAGTCCACTCAATTTCTTACTTACTAAGAAAAAATAAGATAAACTTTAATTTATTGAAGTCAATTAAAAGGAGATATACTGCCTGGAGTTTTTACCACATAAATTATGGTCCTTTGAACCTAGATGATTATTACAGTTAACCAGTAGGTACATTGCATCTAGATATAAGATCCTGATATACATTAGTAGTGCAATATTATAGCAGAAAGACATTGCTATATTTACATTTTCTAGCCTAACTTTTCAATCTCATAGCAAACAAAACTACAACAAAGCACTATTATTGTTCTGAGGCCTATGCCAAAGAACTATTGTGCCTTTTTCATTACAAGAGGTTGATAAGAGGCTACTTTACTTATAAGTTACTTATAAATGTTTTTGTAATTTAAGTATAACCATTACTTTAATATTGCACCATTACATACTGCATACCACATTGTTTACAGCAAATTCTTGCACAAGGGTAGGACATTTTAGGCTGGTGTTGTACAGCAACCTAGTTTAATTTATTGTGCTAACCTGGTGTAAGGGTAAGAATTTTTTATACTTGTCTAGAGTTGAACATATATTACAACCTAGCAAGTACATATTTTTTATGCAGTATTCATGACAACCCGAGTTGTGTTGTCAACCTGATATTCATACATATAATTATAGGTATAATTTAACTATAATCATTTCACCTTTGAGTGTTAACCTGTGTCTCTGTACCAACCAAGAGTGATAATGACGGGCTAGCTTGCGGAATACCAGCATTGATACAGGCTTACCACTCAAATTATAGCGTGTATGATTATACAGTAGTATATTTTTTAAATGATAAACAGCTCTAGTTCAGAAACTAGTTGCTTTATTAATTCAAGTGCCAAATAGTTAAAAGTCCATATGACTAGCAAGTACTTCCAAGATGTCTACACTCCAAAATGTAAAATTAACCCTTAAGGCCTTAACCCTTCAATTGCGCATCGCATCATATGATGCGTTGACCGACTTGCAGAAAATTGCGCGTCGCATCATATGATGCGTTGGAGTACTACGCAAGATTTAAATGGCCCGCGGATACACGGGGTTCACCACACCTTCATCAGGGCTCTTGTAAACAGACGCCATTTTTAAAAAAAATCGTGGGCCAAACTCCCGGGTGTTAGGGGCCTCAGTATCGAGTAAGCTACCAAGCCTGACGCATGCAGCATGAGCTCACAGCACTGCTGTTCAGCTTGTGACCACAGCATCGCCTAAAAATGCCATAATATACTTGTTCATGCTATTATGTAGCGATAATATTATTACAGAAGACCCCTGACTGTGATAGAACTGACCATGGGTCTGATAATAAGAGGATTGTGATGATATTTAGCTCTGTGCTCCATGGAGGGAGGAGTAATGCTGTGGGAGGGAGGGTGGTGGCGTTGTTATCTGACTGTGTGTGGCCACCTTTTATTGACTGCACTCACCATACCAGCTTAGCGGTTCGTTATGGTGAACACAAATGTAGCTACTTATATATAACGTGTGTATAGTGAGTATAAACAGCAAGAGTAGGAGGCGACAGCCATCAGCTGACTGTGAGGTCCATCAGTGGCAGTGGCAGCCAGTGGCGGGCTGCCACTGCCACTCAGCATACCAACTTAGTGGTTCGTTATGGTGAACACGAATGTAGATACTTATATATAGCGTCTGTATATAGTGAATAAAAGCAAAAACAGTATTGTGGGAGGAGAATGTGGGCGAGTCAGATGACTTGAGGGAGGGCGTGAGTGGCTGGCTGGTACACGGCGGTCACTCCTCGTTACTTTTTTGACTCATAATAGCAACTTAGTGGTTCGTTATGGTGAACGAAACATGCAGATACTTATATATAACCTGTGTATATAGTATAACAACCGACAAAGTATTTGTTCACTGTTTGATGAACATAATTGAATCAACAATAAGCACACCATATTTTTGAGTACAGCGATGATTCACCCATTTCATTATATAAATATATCACACTACACACTATTGAATAATATTACAGCAAAAAACTACGAAAAATCAATCAGAGACATTGAAATAATTAGGCAATTATCTCTTTGTGGCAACTCCGGCCTGACAGCTGGCGATCAACAGACCGCCTGGGACGCATGCTGAGTGAGCGCCTGTTTGTGCCAGACTTCCCTGCCCTATAGCGGCCAATATATTCAACTTACGATTTTTTATTATTTTTCCCGTGATCAGTGAACTCAAATTAACAGGTTAGGAAGAAAAATTTTTTTTTTTTTTTTTTGTATGCGCCTGTGGGTGTCAAATGGTATATAGCTATGCGCCATTTAAGGGTTAAAGGGGCATCTCACAAGGCAGATTAACAAATGTGAAGACATGAGTAATCAAACTCCAGTTAATTATGCAGCACTGGAAAACTATCTTAAGCTTACACGGAACAAATATGACCGTGTGTTGCAACAAATGAAACAGTGTCAAGATTTACTTAATAATTCCAGTATTGATGAAGATACGATGAACAACATTCTCCAAGAACACTCTGATTATGAAGATGCAATGTTTGAAAAATTACAACAATATGAAGATTTGATAAACGCCCATAAGGCCAATATAAATGTTGCAGCCACAACTACCCAGAATCAGACAGCACCAGAAGTCAAATTACCATCACTCAGTCTCCCAACTTTTTCTGGAACAGAGGACGAGAATTGGGACAATTTCTGGAGCAAATTTGTCGATTCTGTGGATTCTAATGTCAATGTACCAAAGACGACAAAGTTTACGTATTTACAGAGTGTCTTGAAGGATGAAGCCTTTCAGGTAGTCTGTAATCTGAATCACACAGATGACGATTATGACAATGCCGTACAACTATTGAAAGAAAACTATGCGAAACCTGAAAGGACTATCAGAATTTTAACCCAGAAGCTGTTAGATATTAAACATCCAAATAATACAGCAGTCTCACTCCAAGCCTTTAGATTGGAGCTTGAGTCTTTGCTTAAGGCACTTAAAAATAAAGTAAACTTGGATGAATCAGACTGGATAATCCAAGTCCATATGACTCGCAAATTACCCAGGGACATCCTGGATAAGTTGTTTGTGTTGTATGGAAAGTCATCTCTGACGGTAACAGAGATTACAAAAGGGTTACAAACCATCATAGAACGAGAAAGAGTTATCCCAGATGAAAAAGCGACATCTAAACCTTCGTCTACTACTAATAGTAAACAACAGAGTACAAACAGTACTCCAAACAAATCTAAAACAACTTCTCCCTCCCCAAAGTGGAGACAAGGCAGTGTGGGCACATACGCAGTTGGTACCTCCAAACCTACAGGTAACGCGTCACCCAAATCGGTGACTCCTCAAGATACTGTTAACGTCTGGAGACCATGTCTGTTCTGTGGACAATCACATTCCATGTACAATTGCCGACGTTTCCCGATCGTGCGACACGCATAAAACGACTCAAGGAGTTACATAGATGTACCAAGTGTATAAGGGAACATCATCCCGACAGCTGCACATCAACAATACGCACCTGTTATAGGTGCCATAAGGGTCAACACCATACAGCACTTTGTGGGGATTCAAGTACAAAGTCTGCCAAACCACAGGAGGAGGAAGGAACTAACACCTCAGTACAGCTTTGTACTGTGCTACCTGACATAAGTGTTTTCTCAACAAGGTCTAAACATAAATCAGCTCTACCTACTGCACGATTGATCATTAGAAATGGAGAGAACAAAGCCACCGTACGTGGATTATTTGATCAAGGGTCCCAATTGACCTTTATATCCAAAGAGTTGGTAGATACCCTGAAACTTACACCTGTAGAGGAGACACGAATAAACATAGCAGGATTCCTGACTGACTCAGGAGCCCGAGTTTTCAAGGTAGTACAACCCAAAGTACGATTAGGAGGTTACGAACAAAATGTACAAGCTCTAGTAGTAGATAGATTCCCAACAGATCTGTATGTATATGGTCTGGGGACAACAGCCAAATTCCTAGAAAAAGGAGGAATTCATTTGGCAGATAAAATCACATCAGACAACCTTTCCAATATTGGAATCCTTATGGGATCAGATGTCTACCATAAGTTTATCAAAGGAAAGGAATACAAACACGGTATGAACGTGTTACCATCTGCAGGTGGCTATTGCTAACAGGCCCTGTATTACGGCTAAACCAACCCGCACCTGTAGAACACCAACATGCCAACCCAGTAATGGTTGCATGACTAGGAGACCAGTCTCCACTGCAACTCAGAGACATGTCCGAGGAAGAGCTTGATCCCCCTGTACACAAGTTATGGGACCGGCAACTCTCGGCATTGTCCTGAACAACCTAGCCCAGATGATGACTGGACTTACAAACAATACCTGGACTCAGTTATATACAGAGATAATCAATACTGGGTCAGGCTACCATGGAAGCTGAATCACCCTCAGCTACCCGTCAACCATCTTATGGCACAAAACCAATTGAGATCACAGTGTTGCACTTACAAAGACAACCTGAGAACTTGAAGTTGTACCATGAAATAATACAGAAGCAACTCGATGATAAATTATCGAAGTTGTTACAAATGATAACCCAAAGGAAGGTCACTACTTACCACATCATTGTGTACAGAAGAATTCTGCAACTACCCCATTACGGATAGTATTTAATTGCAGTGCTAAAATGAGGCCGAGTAGTGTTTCGTTAAACGACTGTCTTCAAACTGGCCCTAGCCTAACACAAAGGCTTTACGACGTGCTGTTAAAGTTCCGTATTGGGACTTATGCATATACGGCCGACATCAGGAAGGCATTCCTTAGGGTAGGTCTTCAAGAAGAAGACCGGAACTACACAAAGTACCTATGGATAAGGATCCTAACGATCCGAACAGTGAATAATCACTTACCGGTTTGCCTCTGTCCTTTTGGCGCCATGTCATCTCCTTTTCTGCTCCAAGCTACCTTGGATACGCACTTGAAGAAGTCCAATAGCCCAAACAAGACGGAAATTAGCAAAAACCTGTATGTGGATAATTTTCAAGGTACAACCAACAGTGAAAGTAAACTGTTGGACATATACATGAGGCCAATCGAGAATTAATGGGAGCCAATATGCCCTCCAATCTTGGGTCTCTAGCAATGAAAAATTAAATCAACTGATCTCAACTGAATTTCCCGATTACCAGGTACCCGAGATGACAAAGGTACTAGGTGTCGAATGGAACACGACAACAGATCAGTTGACAATCAAGTCAGTGGAGCTGCTACCACTAACTTAACAATGAGAAAACTTACTATCACAAGTCAGCAAACCCTTCGACCCATTAGGACTATTAAGCCCAGTACTGAATAGCTAATTCTCATTTTAAGTCATTAAAATAATGTTTTTTTAATTAACGTAATAATGTGAATAGCTTTTTAATTAATATGTAAATTACAACTTTTCATATTTCACTTCATTCACTTTATTTCAAAGTTCTGTGTTAGGCTAATGATTCTGCTTCATCTTGTTGGGTAATTAATAATGCTTCATCTTGGTAGCTCATTTGACTTTTGATTTCATGTCTCTAAATGTTATTATCTAAATAGAATCAGAAGTCATTATTTATATAATAAAATTTAATTATTTTCTGCGCTAAAACAAAATTGTTTCAATCATTACCATTACGCAGCTAAATTTTGTGGGTGAAATTTCAATATTTCGATATCAATAGGTAATTTGAAAATCAGTGGGACCCACGGGAAGGATTCGAACCTATGCTGTGGGTACTCCCAAGCACAAGCCTTAGATCACTTGGGAGTACCCAGAGCGTAAGTTCGAATCTTTGTCATGACTCCTACTGATTTTCCCATTGATATATGATAAACAAGAGAGGTCCCAGGACAGAGCCCAGGGCACTCCAATACCAACCATTTCCCTCTCAGGTTTGTCTCACTTTCTATATTACTTCCTTACAAACCAACTATGCCCTGAACGATCTTAAGACACCCCCTT
>WNGS01166442.1:0-13539 GCA_020271785.1 Procambarus virginalis
CCGTTTTCTCATATGCACATTTACTTAGAAGCTATTTTTTTATGTTGTGTTTAACATTCGACCAGCTGGGTATAACCGCATTACCATAATTAATGTAACATAAAATGGGCGCCTCTTGTGGGAAGCCATTTTGCGCACTGTTTTATTACATGTCTTTTGCAGTAACTCGACTCGTTTGATAACGGAAATTGTCATTTTACTATAAAGTTATATTACCACAGGTGTCGCGATATGTAGTTATGTGTTACTAGACTGGCCGGAAGTTACTTTATGTTTTGTTTGTACTGATTCATACTCGTAATAGTTATCGTGTAAACAATACTCTTACCATTCTTGTTTGTCAACAACATTTTTACTTTATATCTCTGCTGATATCGCTTCAATCAGGTTAATTCGTCGTGATCACAGAGTCTGTGTCGGTACGCATCAGTGTATCGCGATTTGCATCAAACATTTCAGTGTTTTAATTTTGTGAATGAGATTAGGAGGCAGTAATGGGTTAAATTAAGATATCATCCGTGTTTTGTTGAACGTTGGAGACATTTTTGGAAATTGTTCTCATTTTTTACTAACTCTGCGCTACTAATTCCTTCTTTCACAGTCGCTATTATCTGCACTGGTCACACCATTGGGATTTTTTGTGATTCATATATGTATATGTTAATATTATTATTACACTCTTCCCGGTTTGGCGCCTTCTTTTGATAATTACTTAACACTATCAAACTAGATATTTTCTTTACTCCTTAAGTACAAGGTTCTTCTTTTCACTATGTAGCTATGTCTTTTTTTAAGTACAACTAATAGCTACATTTTTTCTTGGGATTATGTTTTCTGATGAACATTTATATTTTTTTCTGTTATATATTCGTCATAACTTTGATGTAACAGTTCTCTTTTGACCTAAGTGTCTGTTACATCCAAACAATCAAACTATACTATTAAATTATCATATTTCCTGTGTATTTGATATCTAATTTAAAACATTTAACCTCCTAGCCCTCCTGGACAGTAAGTAACGTAATCCAATCTACATTACGTTGATAATATTTCCTTTTCTTCACTATATATTTCTAAGCTATTGTAAATCCAATAGTTCGCAAAATGATGATTTTTAAGAATAAACAATTCTTTTCTTGTTTCGTGTGGTCTTACTTTAACAAGTGGCATTGTATTGTTTAACATTATATAATATAGTTGGTTTATACCTATCCTGAAGTAAACGGAATAAAGATTTTTGTGTTTGGTTCTCGAATTATATAATGATTATATAAAAGTGTACTAAATTTGGTTTGGAAAATAAATTTCTGAAACTAAATGGTAATTTGACCAAATAACCAAAAGCCCAATTTGCAGCTATTATAAGCGTATCACATATCTGAAAATTATCGTTTTTCCATTATTTGAACTCAAAACTGACAACTACTGCTCTCTCTCACACTCTCACCCTCTCAGTAGCCAGCAAAGATCCAGATGCAATTTGCATTTACTTTTATTAACCAATAAAACACCTTAATTTTAAACACAAATAAGGACTTTCGTAGTAAACAAACGTATTAGTGTGTAAGAAACTAGACTTGCATATTGAAATAAACAGAACATATATAATTGGTCATAATATTAAAAGTATATAATAACAACATATGGCAATCTGTTTGAAGATCCGGTCGTAATCCAGGACACGCGCCACCTTGGCTGTCAACCATTAAATGCTGCTTGTTTACTATTGTTAATGGCAGCTACGGTTTACGCTAAATGCTTCTTGTGGCATATTTGATCATATGCTGCAATTCCTTACGAACAACTAATTATCTCAAATAGCCATTCATTTAAATATTACCAGTAAGAAACGTTTTCCTCAACAATATAATTCAAACATTGCTTGTCGATTACGTAAAAACAAAATGTGATAATTCTTGAAACATTTAATGACACCTAGAAAGCAGTGTTGCAAAGTCACCTCCCCGCTCCACCAATCACTTGGGCTGGACGGTAGAGCGACGGTCTGGCTTCATGAAGGTTGGTGTTCATTCCCCGACCGTCCAAGTGGTTGGGCTCCATTCCATCCCCCACCCCCATCCCATCCCATCCTAAATCCTTTTCCTGATCCTTTCCAAGTGCTAAATAGTCGTATTGGCTTGGTGCTTTTCCCTGATAATTCCTTCCCTCCCAACCTCCAACCCCCTACCCATGAAAGAGACGTTTACCCGCGACTATACAAAGGAAATGATTACAATAAAATGCTCACCAGGAAACATTACAATACGCCAGCACGTATACAACATACACGAACTTCGACCATACGGAGGTCGTCACACCCGCAGCCACACAAGTAACACACAAAGCCCCAAAATACATTCGTTGGAACATGGAACAAGTGGAGGACCGATATGAAAAGAGGACACCAATATTAATACCTGAAACAATTAGCGCAACAAATTAAAGACACATCCGACAAACGGGGGAAAACAATATTTCCGTTTGAAAGTAGCAAACACAAAGTAAAACAGTAAACACACAACACAATGAAAAGTCAATAACGGAAGCACTTCTCCCGCACCTGAATGGAAGACCATTCACCAAGAACACAAATATAAAAGACTGCTTTATACAAGACACAACAACCAGATTTTACACAAACGTTCAAACATCACAAACCATTAATTACAAACACAAACGGGGTACATAATAAACAATCTTAAACATACACACAATAGAATTGAACAGGATTGTGAAATGAGATATTGTAAAAGAGAGTAAGGATATTGTGCAAGATTGACTTTGGTCGTGTTTAAGAAAGTGTGTGTGTGTAGTGTTGTGCATTGAGAGATGAGTTTGTATAAGAGTGTACTCACCTACTCACCGACCAGGGGCCTGACAGCTGAGTGGACAGCACTTCGGATTCGTAGTCCAGAGGTTCCGAGTTTGATCCCCGGTGGAGGCAGAAATAAATGGGCAGAGTATCTTTCACCCTGATGCACCTGTTCACCTAGCAGAAAAATGATACCTGGGAGTTAGACAGCTGCTACGGGCTGCTTCCTGGGGTGTGTAACAAAAGGAGGCCTGGTCGAGGACCGGGCCGCGGGGCCGCTTAGCCCCAAAATCATCTCAAGATAACCTCAAGATAACCTAGTTGTGCTTGCAGGGGTTGAGCTCTGGCTCATTGGTCCCGCCTAAAAGTGTGTGTGTGTTTGTGAATGTGTGTAAGTGAATTTTTGAGAGTGTGATTTGTGTTTGGCTGTGTAAGTGCTATGCGAGTGTAAGTCTTTATGTGATTGTGACTGAGAGAGTTTGTGAAATAAGAAATTGTGTATGAATTAGAGAAGGTCAAAGATGTGTATGTGTTATGAGAACTGGAAGTGTTTGACTGTAACTTAGTGTTTTGTGCAAGTGTTTTGAGATCGTGAAAGGTGAATTCGTGTGTGAGAGTATTAGTCAAATGAGAGCTTACGATTGTGACAGTGCAAGTTGTGCTAATGAGAGCTTGTGTGATTTGTGCGTGTGTGTGTGTGTGTGTGTGTGTGTGTGTGTGTGTGTGTGTGTGTGTGTGTGTGTGTGTGTGTGTCCAATGCCCACTGATTGCTGGGCATTGACGTGTTTTGTGTGTCTGTACTTACCTAGTACTCATCTAGTATACCTTGTGTGTGCATGAGTTTTGTGTGTACTCACCTAGTATAGCTTGTGTGTGTGTGTGTGTGTGTCTGTACTCACCTAGTATACCTTGTATTCACCTAGTTGTATTCACCTAGTTGTGTGTGCGGGGGTTGAGCTTTTGGTCTACCTCTCAACTGTCAATCAACTGTTACTACTTCTTTTTTTCCACACACCACACACACACACACACACACACACACACACACACACACACACACACACACACACGAAGTTGTGTGTGTTTGTTGTTTTCAAACGAAACCACGAAGGAGGATATTCTCGAAAGAAAGAGTCGACTGCAGCATGTGGAGGGATACAAGAAAGTATTCCTGCAGAGGGACAGGACGAAGGAGGAGAGAGTCAGGGCAGCAGAGGCAAGGAGGAAGCGCAGGGAGAGACGAGCAAACCAGGAAAGCACAGCCCCCAACACAACAGTCCTAGAGACAAGAGGCGAACCCAAAACCAGCATCCCAGAAACACCAGAGGGAGGGCAACACCACCACCCCCCTCTGCATAGCAACCCTCCCTTCCCCTCACCCTACCTGCCCCCACCCAACCCTCCCTCCCCCCCACCCCATTCTTACCCTGTTACCCCTTCCCCATTCCCATCATGTCCCCCCTCCCACCTTTCCCCCCCCTGTCCCCCTCCCCCTTCATCCCATACCCTCCCTATCCCTCCTCCCCCCTCACCCCGTATCCTCCAAGTCCCCCCTATCTCCTTAACCCACACCCTACCTGCCCCCCCTTCCCTGAAACCCCCCCCTCACCCCAAACTCCTCTGAGACCCTGCAAACCACCTCACAGATCTTCTCACCCACGGAAAAGCTTCATACACCAGCAGAATGCTCGCCAAGAAAGGGACAAGAAATGAACTGAAGAAAGTGAGCTTCAAGGCAATGTACACTAACATAGATGGGATTACAAATAAAACAAGTGAACTCGGAGATTGGGCACTAGAAGAAAACCCAGACATAATCGCACTCACAGAAACAAAGCTAACAAACACCATAACAAATGCAGTGTTTCCACAGGGCTAATATGTAGTGAGGAAAGAGAGAGAAGGGAGAGGAGGAGGTGGTGTAGCTTTGCTACTAAGAGAAGGTTGGAGTTTCGAAGAGATGGTAATTCAGAACTGTGAAGGTTTCAATGACTACATATCAGGCACCATAGCAACTGGAGGACAGAAAATATAGTAGTAGTCATATATAACACCCCACCGAATGACAGAAGACCCAGACAGTAATATGATAGAAACAACTTGGCCACCATCAATATAATAGAGAGAGCAGCTTCTGTGGCTAGCAGGAACGGATCCAGGCTACTGATCATGGGAGACTTCAACCATGGAAAGATAGATTGGGGGAACAGAGACCCACATGGAGGCCCAGACACATGGAGAGCTAAGCTGCTGGATGTGGCAACAAGAAACTTTCTAAGTCAACACGTCAAGGGACCGACAAGAACGAGAGGAGGGGATGAACCAGCCTTGCTTGATCTGATATTTACCCTAAATGAGTCGGATATAAGGAAGTTAAGTTGGAAGCCCCCTTGGGAATGAGTGATCATAGTGTATTGAGCTTTGAGTACCTGGTTGAGCTAGGAATTATCACCCCAAAAAGAACTGGGAAACAAAGGGCTGGCGTACCGAAAGGGAAAATATGAGATGAATAAATTCCTATGGGATATACATTGGGACACAGAACTCGGAACCAAGTCCGTACAAGACATGGACTATGTCACCCAAAATGTCAGGAGGCTGTAAGCAGGTTTGTCCCAGCCCAACAGGAAAAAACAGAGAAGCAAAGGAAGAATCCGTGGTTTAATAGGGAATGTATGAAAGCAAAGGAGCTGAACAAAAGGGCATGGAGGAACTTCCGTAATAACAGAACACCAGAAAGTAGAGAGAGATACCAGAGAACCAGGAACGAGTATGTTAGTGTGAGAAGAGCAGCTGAGAAAAGGTATGAAAATGATATAGCTAACAAAGCCAAGACCGAACCAAAGCTACTACACAGTCACATCAGGAGGAAGACAACAGTGAAGGAACAGGTGATGAAACTTAGGGTGGGCGAGGACAGGTACACAGAGAATGACAAAGAGGTGTGTGAAGAACTCAACAAAAGGTTCCAGGAGGTCTTTACAATAGAACAGGGAGAAGTCACGGCGTTAGGAGAGGTGGCAGCAAACCAGGTGACCTTGGAAAGGTTCGAAATTACAAGAGATGAGGTCAAGAAGCACCTATTGGAGCTGGATGTGAGAAAAGCTGTTGGGCCGGATGGAATCTCACATGGGTATTGAAAGAGTGTGCAGGAGCACTTTGCTTACCACTCCCATAGTGTATAGTAAGTCACTGGAAACGGGGACCTACCAGAAATATGGAAGACTGCTAATGTAGTACCAATATACAAAAAGGGTGACAGACAAGAGGCACTGAACTACAGGCCAGTGTCCTTAACTTGTATACCATGCAAGGTGATGGAGAAGATTGTGAGAAAAAAACTAGTAAACACATCTGGAGAGAAGAGACTTCGTGACAACCCATCAACATGGGTTCAGGGAGGGTAAATCTTGCCTTACAGGCTTGATAGAATTCTACGATCAGGTGACAAGAATTAAGCAAGAAAGAGAAGGATGGGCGGACTGCATTTTTTGGACTGTCGGAAAGCCTTTGACACAGTACCCCATAAAAGGTTGATGCATAAGCTGGAGAAACAGGCAGGAGTAACAGGTAGGGCGCTCCAGTGGATAAGGGAGTACCTAAGCAATAGGAAGCAGAGAGTTACAGTGAGGGGTGAGACCTCAGATGGCGTGAAGTCACCAGTGGAGTCCACAGGGCTCTGTACTTGGACCTATCCTGTTTCTGATATACGTAAATGATCTCCCAGAGGGTATAGACTCATTCCTCTCAATGTTTGCTGACGACGCCAAAATTATGAGAAGGATTAAGACAGAGGAGGACAGTTGAGGCTTCAAGAAGACCTGGACAAGCTGCAGGAATGGTCGAACAAATGGCTGTTAGAGTTTAACCCAAGCAAATGTAATGTAATGAAGATAGGGGTAGGAAGCAGGAGACCAGATACAAGGTATCATTTGGGAGATGAAATACTTCAAGAGTCAGAGAGAGAGAAAGACCTGGGGGTTGATATCACGCCAGACCTGTCCCCTGAAGCTCATATCAAGAGGATAAATCAGCAGCATATGCCAGGTTGGCTAACATAAGAACGGCCTTTAGAAACTTGTGTAAGGAATCTTTCAGAACATTATATACCACATATGTCAGACCAATCCTGGAGTATGCGGCTCCAGCATGGAGTCCCTATCTAGTCAAGCATAAGACTAAACTGGAAAAGGTTCAAAGGTTTGCCACCAGACTAGTACCCGAGCTGAGAGGTATGAGCTACGAGGAGACGACTAGGAATTAAACCTCACTTCGTGGAAGACAGAAGAGTTAGGGGGGACATGATCACCACATTCAAGATTCTCAGGGGAATCGACAGGGTTGATAAAGACAGGCTGTTTAACACAAGGGGCACACGCACTAGGGGACACAGGTGGAAACTGAGTGCCCAAATGAGCCACAGAGATATTAGAAAGAACTTTTTAGTGTCAGAGTGGTTGACAAATGGAATGCATTAGGAAGCGATGTGTGGAGGCTGACTCCATACACAGTTTCAAGTGTAGATATGATAGAGCCCATTAGGCTCAGGAAACTGTACACCTGTTGATTGACGGTTGAGAGGCGGGACCAAAGAGCCAGAGCTCAACCCCCGCAAGCACAACTAGGTGAGTACAAAACCACACACACAACACACACACCACACCACACANCCCCACTATCAGCCAGTACTAGCCCCCACTACCAGCTAGTACTAGCCCCCACTACCTGCTTCTACTAGCCCCCTCTTCCGGCTACTACTAGCCCCTCTTTCCGGCTACTACTAGCTCCTCCTTCCGGCCATTACTAGCCCATTCTACCGGCTACTACTGCCCCATACTACCGGCAATTACTACCCTCCACTACCAGCTCCTACTACTGGCCACTACTAGCTCCCAGTACCGACCACTACTAGCCCCCACTACCGACCACTAAAAGCCCCCACTACGGCCACTACCAATCCCCACTACCGGCCACTACCAGCCCCCACTACCGGCCGCTACTAGCCCCTACTACCGGCCACCCACTACTAGCCCCCACTACCGGCCACTACTAGCCCCCACTACCGGCCACTACTAGCCCACACTACCGGCCACTACTAGCCCACACTACCGGCCACTACTAGCCCACACTACTGGCCACTACTAGCCCCCACTACCGGCCACTAATAGCCCCCACTATCGGCCACTAATAGCCCCCACTATCGGCCACTAATAGCCCCCACTGCCGGCCACTACTAGCCCCCACTGCCGGCCACTACTAGCCCCTTCTACCGGCCAATACTAGCCCCCACTGCCGGCAACTTCTAGCCCCCACTGCCGGCCACTTCTAGCCCCACTGCCGGCCACTACTTGCCCCCACTGCCGGCCACTACTTGCCCCCACTGCCGGCCACTACTTGCCCCCACTGCCGGCCACTACTTGCCCCCACTGCCGGCCACTACTAGCCCCCACTGCCGGCCACTACTAGCCCCCACTGCCGGCCACTACTAGCCCCTTCTACCGGCCAATACTAGCCCCCACTGCCGGCCACTACTAGCCCCCACTGCCGGCCACTACTAGCCCCCACTGCCGGCCACTACTAGCCCCCACTACTGGCCACTACTAGCCCCCACTAGCCCCCACTGCCGGCCACTACTAGCCCCCACTGCCGGCCACTACTAGCCCCCACTGCCGGCCACTACTAGCCCCCACTGCCGGCCACTACTAGCCCCCACTGCCGGCCACTACTAGCCCCCCACTGCCGGCCACTACTTGCCACACTGCCGGCCACTACTAGCCCACACTACCGGCCACTACTAGCCCACACTACCGGCCACTACTAGCCCACTGCCGGCCACTACTAGCTTCCACTGCCGGCCACTACTAGCCTTCACTGCCGGCCACTACTAGCCTTCACTGCCGGCCATTACTAGCGCACATTACCGGCCACTACTAGCCCCCACTACCGGCCACTACTAGCCCCCACTACCGGCCACTACTAGCCTTCACTACCGGTCACTACTATCCCACACTACCGGCAACTACTATCCCACACTACCGGCCACTACTAGCCCATACTACCGGCCACTACTAGCCCATACTACCGGCCACTACAAGCCCATACTACCGGCTAGTACTAGCCCCCACTACAGCCTTCTACTAACCCCCTCTTCCGGCTTCTACTAGCCCTCCCTCTTCCGGCTACTACTAGCCCCTCCTTCAGGCTACTACTAGCCCCTCCTTCCGGCTACTACTAGCCCCTACTACTGGCCACCACTAGCCCCCACTTCCGGCCACTACTAGCGCCCACTACCGGCCACTACTAGCCCTCGCTACCAGCTACTACTAGCCCCCATTACCGGCCACTACTAGCCCCCCAACTACCGGCCAATACTTGCCCCCACTTCCTGCCTCTACTAGCCCTCACTACCAGCTACTACTAGCCCCCTATACCAGCCACTACTAGCCCCCTATTACCGGCCACTACTAGCCCCCACTTCCGGCCAATACTAGCCCCCACTACCGGCCACTACTAGCCCTCACTACCAGCTACTACTAGCCCCCATTATCGGCCACTACGAGCCCCCTACTACCGGCCACTACTAGCCCCCTACTACCGGCCACTACTAGCCCCCACTTCCGGCCAATACTAGCCCCCACTACCGGCCACTACTAGCTCTCACTACCAGCTACTACTAGCCCGCTATTACCGGCCACTGTTAGGCCCCACTACTTACCGTAAGTAGCCCCTACTACCGGCCACTATTAGCCCCCAATACCGCCCACTATTAGCCCCGACAACCGGCCACTACTAGCCCCCACTAACAGCCACTATTAGCCTCCACTACCGGCCACTATTAGCCCCCACTACCAGACACTACTAGCCCCCACTACCGGACACTACTAGCCCCCACTACCGGCCACTATTAGCCCCCACTACCGGCCACTATTAGCCCCCACTACCAGACACTACTAGCCCCCACTACCGGACACTACTAGCCCCCACTACCGGCCACTATTAGCCCCCACTACCGGCCACTATTAGCCTCCACTACCGGCCACTATTAGCCCCCACTACCGGACACTACTAGCCTCCACTACCGGCCACTATTAGCCCCCACTACCGGACACTACTAGCCCCACTACCGGACACTACTAGCTGTTATGTTCTCAGCCTGCAGGAGAAACGAGTCTCCCCCTTTAGAGTTATTCAGCAAGCCAGACCTAACTGGAAGGTCCAGGAATCATAGAGGCGATAATACTTAGGTAAGATAGTTTGGTCGATTTAAATATAAATTTGAGATTATGGGCAATGAACGAGGAAACAGATAAATGACTGGTTGGGAGATGTGGACAAGTTGCTGGAGGCGTGAGGCTCGCTTGGGAGGGCCTTGACCTCACTTGAGGCCTGACATCGCAGGGGGAAAGCCGCGCTTCGTCGAGCTCCCGCCAGAAGGGAACCCCTAGTGATATATCTCCAAAGAGAAGAGAAGTGTGCAGACGTGCCAGCTGTGGGTTCGAGCTGAAGACGTTGCGGTCTCAAGTCCTGGACGGCGGGGAGAGTATTAAGCCGCCCAGAGACAGTTTTGTGGGCTGTGGGCAGCTCCCTGGTCAGACATTGTCAGAGGGAGGAGCGCCCTCGACCAGATAATCTGTGGTTTGTCTTTGGGGAAGAAGTTGCTGAGGACTTCAAAGCCAGCACAGAGGGAGTAGTTGATGAGACTCCAAGGCAGTGGAGGAGAGGACCTCGATCTGTGAGGAGAAGCAGTGAGGAGAAGTGTCACGTGCTTCTGCAGAGGTGGTGAAGTACCACAGTTATTTTGAGGAAACTTTATGGTGCAGCAGCCAGGAGAGCTGTGGATGATCCTAGTAGGAGTAGAGAAGCACCATAACTGTTCAAGGAATCTTCATGGTAGAAGCCTGGAGGAGCTGCAGAGGATCTTGGTGGTTAAGCCCTGAGGAACCTGAAGTTATCAGGGTAGTGAAATAGTTCTAAATGATCACTTGTATGGAGGTGAGAGTGTTTGTCATTAGCGTGAACGACGCAATGAGAGGTGAGCGATCGTTTGCCATTTATGTGCCACGAAGTGTATATTGAAGTTTAGAGTCACGGTCGTAGGCAGGCATACCTACAGATATATATATGTATTCTAAGACTGATAGAATGATCGATTGATTCGTTGAGTGGCACGGATCATGTATACTGATACATACATGTATGTTATTGCATTCATATGCTGATTTACCTTGTACATGTTTATAGGTATATATACATGTGTACATTCTCTTGCTGGTAGTGTAACATTATTTTGTAAGACTTAATCTACTTGAGGAGGTTGATAATATTAGGTAATACCAAGAGATAGGATACCACCTAACAAGTTGATGATAAGAGTTCTGATGGTGTTGGAGTGCAACCTGATTATAATAGTATAGTGTATAGGATTCATTATTATTTTATGTATGCGTGTATTGTATATGTACTTCGTCCAGTAAATTTATCTAAATTTGCTGGTGTTTGCACTTGTCCCAGTGAGGCTTCCCAGGAAATAATAAAGAAGGAGAGAGAGCAAGAAACAGGAACCACTGCTGTGGACAGGGTAAGACGGAAGTCTAGTAAGACAAAGGGGATTGAGGAGGTCATATCCCATAAGGAGAGAGTGGGGAGTCACAGCGGCTCGAGTGGGTGTGTGCACGTGACAACAAGGCTGAGTGCTGGAGCCGCATCCCCAAACGTGTGACGCTGAGCCCCTCTCCTAGAGCCTGAAGCGCCTGGTGTGATCTCCTAGTGGAATATAAGCACTCTATCGCGTTGTGGGTTGGGTGGTCCGTCAACGATAATACCAACCAAACCACCACCGCAACATAGCTCCCACTACCGGACACTACTAACCCCCACTACCGGACACTACTAGCCCCCACTACCAGACACTACTAGCCCCCACTACCGGCCACTACTAGCCCCCACTAACGGCCACTATTAGCCTCCACTACCGGCCACTATTAACCCCCACTACCGGCCACTATTAACCCCCACTACCAGACACTACTATCCCCCACTACCGGACACTACTAGCCCCCACTACCGGAAACTACTAGCTCCCACTACCGGACGCTACTAGCTCCCACTACCGGACACTACTAGCTCCCACTACCAGCCACTACTAGCCTCCACTACCGGCCACTACTAGCCACCACTACCGGCTACTACTAGCCCCCACTACCGGCCACTACTAGCCCCCACTACCGGCCACTACTAGCCCCCACTACCGGCCACTACTAGCCCCCACTACCGGCCACTACTAGCCCCCACTACCGGCCACTACTAGCCCCCACTACCGGCCACTACTAGCCCCCACTACCGGCCACTACTAGCCCCCACTACCGGCCACTACTAGGCCCCCACTACCGGTCACTACTAGCCCCACTACCGGCCACTACTAGCCCCCACTACCGGCCACTACTAGCCCCGACTACCAGCCACTACTAGCCCCCACTACCAGCCTCCACTACCGGCCACTACTAGCCCCCACTACTGGCCACTACTAGCCCCCACTACGGGCCACTACTAGCCCCCTCTACCGGCCACTTCTAGCCCCCACTACCGGCCACTACTAGCCCCCTCTACCGGCCACTACTAGCCCCCTCTACCGGCCACTACTAGCCCTCTCTACCGGCAACTACTAGCCCTCTCTACCGGCCACTACTAGCCCCCACTACCGGCCACTACTAGCCCCCACTACCGGCCACTACTAGCCCCCACTGCCGGCCACTACTAGCCCACACTACCGGCCACTACTAGCCCACACTACCAGCCACTACTAGCCCCCACTACCGGCCACTAATAGCCCCCACTACCGGCCACTAATAGCCCCCACTACCGGCCACTAATAGCCCCCACTACCGGCCACTACTAGCCCCCCCCTGCCGGCCACTACTAGCCCCCACTTCAGGCCACTACCGGCCACTACTTGCCCACACTACCGGCCACTACTAGCCTTCACTGCCGGCCACTACTAGCGCACACTACCGGCCACTACTAGCGCACACTACCGACCACTACTAACCCCCACTACCGGCCACCACTAGCCCACACTACCGGCCAGTACTAGCCCCCGCAACTGGAAACTAATAGCCCGCACAACCGGCCACTACTAGCCCCTCCTGCCGGCCACTACTAGCCCCCACTACCGGCCACTACTAGCCCCCACTACCGGCCACTACTAGCCCCCACTACTGGCCACTACTAGCCCCCACTACGGGCCACTACTAGCCACCTCTTCCGGCCACTTCTAGCCCCCACTACCGGCCACTACTATCCCACACTACCGGCTACTACTAGCCCACACTACCGCCCACTAACGGCCACTACTAGCCCACACTACCGGCCACTACTAGCCCATACTACCGGCCACTACTAGCCCCCACTACCGGCCACTACTAGCCCCCACTACCGGCCACTACTAGCCCACACTACCGGCCAGTACTAGCCCTCACAACCGGCCACTACTAGCCCATACTACCGGCCACTACTAGCCCACACTACCGGCCAGTACTAGCCCCCACTACCGGCCACTACTAGCCCATACTACCGGCCACTTTTAGCCCATACTACCGGCTAGTACTAGCCCCTACTACCAGCTAGTACTAGCCCCCACTACAGCCTTCTACTAGCCCCTCCTTCAAGCTACTACTTGCCCATACTACCGGCCACTACTAGCAATACTACCGGCCACTACTAGCGCATAC
>WNGS01166442.1:23949-65197 GCA_020271785.1 Procambarus virginalis
AAGAAAGAGAAAGATAAAAAGAACTAGATGGAAGACACAGGCAACACAACAGTCCTATTAACTAAGAGGAACCTCCAGAGTAGGTATCAGTCCATAAAGAACCACATAGATTATGAGATATACAAAAGGACTTTAAACTCAGCCACCCCAGGAAATCAGATCAGCCAAACAAAAGCAATGAAAGAAATCTTGCTCAAAACATAAAAGCTAAATCCAGAGTCTTTCCAAGACTTTTGAAAGTAAAACGAAAACTATAGAATCTTCAAAAGGTGAGACCAGGTTATATCTGACAATTAAAAGGCAGCCGGCACTGTATAAGTGTTCACACTAGAGATTAGACAACTTCCCAATCCCTACACAAATGTTTGTAATAGGTGAAGATAACGATTTAAGAAATATTCTTATATTGATCTATATGATTAGGAAGAGCACTGACAATCTAAAAGATTAAAAATTTACAGGTTCTATGCAACGATGGAATTCAATATAAAGTCGTAACGGTACTGACAAACTATGTCTACCACTGGAACTCATTTTTGGCGACTCTCTCGACCAATAATAGGTCCCCCTTGATTAGAAATATGCAAATGTCATCCCTGTTTTCAAAAAAAAAAGAGCTCGGAAAAATAGTATATCTGCCAGCTCATGGAGAAAATCCTTAGGGGAGGAATCACTCACCATCACAAGATGAACGATGCAGACATAATAAGGTTCTGTTATAAACGAATCCTACTTACAAACCTTCTCACATTATTTTGAAACGTTAACCAGCTGTCCAGACAAAGGATTTCAAGAAGATGCACGAGCTCTGCTGAAGCTTTTGATGAGATACCACATGAAAGACAGGAAAATATATTACAAGTACATGGAATAATTGGTAGATTACTAGAATTTATAAAACAAAGATAGGAACGTGTCGTCTTAAGCGGAAATTAATCTGACTGGAGAAATATTGTGAGTGGGATACTACCGCATGGCTCTATTTAGGGGGCAACCCTTTTTGACATATTCATCAATGACAGATGAGAATATTACAAATCACAATCAAATTTGCAATGAAACTATGATTATGGTAAAGTGAGAGGTGAAAATGATATTGAGGCATTACAAAGAATTGTTCAAAGATCGGAAGACGCAAATGCCTTTTAAAATCGAACAATGTTTTTCTTTGTAACGTGCAAAGTGCTTTCCCACATGCAAACCTTGCATGTGGGCCATATCAATCCAAGTCACAACTGCCAAATTAATTACAGTATCGTGCTGCAAATTGACGAAGAACTTTGGAGTCAGAAACCATTAATCACTGAAATTTGCACAAGTGGGAGAAAAAATAATATAATAAAGTCAACCTAATCCAGAAATAATCAAACGAACATATGACTTCAAGGAAAGACATGGCAGTTTTAGAGAAAGTTCAACCCCAGGCGATAAAAACTATTCCAAAACTAAGTGAACTCGTACAATGCATGGTTGAGGGTCACAGTGCTTACAACACTATTGTAAGTGTTGTATAATAGAATCAATTATTCTAACACTGCAAACCAGACATGACAGGGCTGATTTCATCTAAACTCCTAAAATACTGACTAATTTGGAGGATATTGATTCAGACCACTTCTTTAAAGGTCACATGTAACACAAACGAGGAGCAAGTAATTCAAACTCAACAAGCAGCAATGGAGGACAGAAAACAGGATAAGCTTTTAAACCCATAAACCATAAATAGCTAGAAGCAATAAATGCCAAAACACTTCTACAATTAAAAATCCGGCACGATAAAATCATAAGGAAAAATGGGGAACCTTTGTAATGCCTTCGGCTGAATGTCCTCATTGAGGCCACAAGAGAGAGCCGCACTTAGGTAAATTCTTTTGTATGAAAATTCTTACCAAACTGATTGGGAGGATTCTTCTCCAGTCACAAATTACTAAAGCATTTTATATATTGAATAATGTTGTATCTGCTTAAGTACCAATATTTGAGCCATGTACCTTACCTTGCACTGATTCCGATCCTGGATCAACGTTCCCGCTGCCCGGTTTCTGACCAGCCCTCCTGGTTGATGGTCTGGTCAAACAGACTGTTGGACGCGGCTGCTTGCAGCCTGGCGTACGAATCACAACCTGGTCGGTCAGGTATCCTTTGGATGTGTTTATCGTTTTTTTTAACACCGTGAGAGACCAGCCTGTTAAGCCCCTTTTCTGTAGTTGGAGCGTGTTAATGTTGACAGTTCTCTTTGCAAACCTATTGCATCTCTGCAAATTCATTTGGGCTATTCTGCACATCCTGCAATGCCTCTTGGTGTCGGTTGATATTTTTTTTAACAAATTTAGAACTAGTCCCTGTAATATTTTCCAACTAAGTACGCATCTCTCCCACTCTGCACTCTAGAGAATGTAGATTGAAATATTTTAATTGGTCCCAATAATTTAAAACGTTTTTCCCAGCAGTAAAATGTCTTTTGAAGCTTTCCAGGCAGCAATTTATCCAGCTTTGAATGGGGCCGTTATTGTGCAGCAATATTCCACTCTAGAAAGCACTAGTGTCTTGAAAAGTATGATTGATATGGCGTCCTTGATTGAGAGGTGCTTGTTATCAAATCTGTTTTTATTATTATTACAGTTACTTTATTGTGTTCTTTATAGGTACGGTCTTCCTACATGATCTCGGATCATTTACATTGCTCTTTTGTACTATAATATGAGTTGACTCCCGCCAACTCAAAACAGCTCTCGGCTAAGTCGGCGCTGGACACCGTCTCTAGGCCCAAAGAACCAGTCAAAAAACGTTAGCAATATCTATTTTCTCTGTGACCCAAAGCTATAAGAGCGCCTGGCGTCGTAACAATCCAGATCGTTGAATAGGCATGCCAGTCGACAATATCAAACCCGTATAGGTAAAACGGAACGTGAGCTGGCGGACCCCATGCGGAGCAAACGTTCAGACGTCTGCTTGTCATCAAGGCTGAAACAGGATTCCCGGTTCATTCTGGACCATTACCAAGTCTTTATTATCACGACTTTATAATGGTCCAGGACGAACCGAAATGTCGTCACTCACTTAATTTTCGGATCTGAGAGTTGGGTGTCTAAATTCATAACACCATTGCGTCTGGTGAGCTCGGTGACAAACTCTGTCTGGAAACTTTCTTCGGTCATTTCCAGCATCCTTCTGCCTTTGTGTTAGCAATTTCTAATGTTCAAAATATACCACCGAGGTTAAAGTTTTCAATAACTCACAATTCTGCATCACAATTACTTTTTTACCATTTCCATGACTGCCTTATTGTCAGCTTATTTAAACTAGGAGTTCTATATATCAATAGTATTTGCATTTAACCCTTCATTCTCTACTACCCATGTTCTTTATTCGGCTATATCTGACTTCAGAGACTCTTTCTCTCTTATTATTTTAACATCAAAGAGCTCATATCACTTCATTTGGTATTCGACCAGAGAAAACAATTCAATCACTTTTTATAGTTTGGTACTCAAATCCCACTCTTCTCAAGATGCACTCTAGTTCTTCAGTAATAATTCCATAGGAAATCAAGAAATCCTCCAAAATACTTTCAGACTAATATTTAAGAAATTAATTAGTAATTTCTGTTGTACACAAAATTAGCACTGTAATTGTAGACCTCTCCAGCTGGACGACTGTTAAACATAATTACCTGATGTCCAACAAACATATGGACACTAACTTGTGCACCACATGATTTAAGTTCAATGTCCCACTCAAAAAATATATGCTCACGTTTCGTGAAGGATATAATGATGAGCAGATGGCTCAGTACCTCTGACTAAAATTTTGATGACTAAGTACAAAAGAACATAAGAATCGAGAAGCACTGTAACAGGCCTATTGGTACACACTAGACAGGCGAGATCTAAATCCATCCCTTCCTATTCAAGATCAAATTAAATCTATTCTGTGAAAGTATTAAACCAATTATTTCATTCACATCCACAACTTTATTCCCAAACCAGTACTTGTCTACATCTCCCCCTTAAATGATTGTTTTCTCTCTTGTATACACTACTAGGGGTTCTGACTTGTTCACATAGTTACAAAAAGAGGTTTGTAACTGTGTGCACCTGACCAGTTTGGAACCCTCAGTTTTATTGCCCCTCCTGCTTTCCTCCACCGAGTACAGATTAGTAGTGGTAATAAATCTGTAATTCATTCTTTTTGGTTATAGGTACAGAATTCGTTACACCTTCATTAATTTAAGGGTCCCTGTCATGCCACTGCAGAGTGCCCATCCCAGCGCCATCGATGCATAGGTCCGTCTGGAGTCTGGGCAGTGTACCACTACGGCTTCCTCTATTTTAGGGTCCCTCTCATGTCACAGCATAGCACACATACCGCCTTTATGAATTATAAGGTCTCATGCCATAGCAGCGTACCTGTTCTGCTGTCATCGATCAATCTCGTGCCGTGTTAAAGTTTGTGTTCTGCCTTCACCCCTAAAAGGGTAAATCTTTAGCGTAGCCAGGTTGGACGTTAGTTTCCAGGCCCGCCTCTAGATTTCAACCATCGAAATTGTTACTATTTGTTCAATATTTACGAAATTTTAAAGTCATATTTTGAACGGATTATTGGGAACAATCAGATAAATTTATGGGTCAGCCAATAGAATGGATACAACCCAAGGGTTTAATATCGCGTGAATTCTATTATTTAGGAACTGCAGATAAGTGCTGCTGTGTTTTTGTTATCAAATACTAGGCGCTTGGGAACTGGACAATATTGTTCAAGACGAACATTGAAAATATGTATTACATTGTCCATATATTAGAAATCTTCCCATTGAGAATATTCTTATTGCTCCTGGGAAAATTACTCGACCAACAGAGAACACATTATCTGAACCAGCCCAAATATCTCATTAGTCATTAGTTATACAACAAAGGTCAATGGCTGGTTCTTTTGGGTCTGGACACACATTAATTTGGTGATGTGGGTTAACTTTAGAGGGTTCCAAACCTTGGTGTACCCAACCCTTTGTACCCACTTACTGTGCACTTGCTACAGTGAGTATATGGCTGATGAAATTTGCATTACTTCTGACGCCTTGTCATGCCATTCCCTATAAACACAAATGAATGTCATTTATTTGCACGATCATGGTCATATGAAACAAGGTTTGCCATTTTCTATCATTCAACTGGTTTTAGATCTCAGGCTCCAACGAATTCTGAAACGGATCACAATTTATCAATAACTTTAGTTGGTCCCAATCCTTCATCTACTCTTATCAGCACTATCTGTCAAGATGTCCTCCTTACACTGTCCTGCTACACAAGTAAACTATATCTGGCACTCATATTTTTGGCTTGAATTTAAGCAGTTAGTTCTAGGGTGCTCACTTGGAAACCGAAACAATCAGTTTTTAAATCGACTATAATCCCCATATTCCTCCAGTGACAACGTTAAGTAAATCTCTCTCTCAGTAAACTCTCCGGCCACTAGAGGAGGCCACCGTTTATTAGGTCATCCAGATAGTTTCTCGAAAAAAAAATGTTGCTTTCTTCGGCACCTAGAACAGGCAGGACTCTACCATCATCCTCACACACTAAAGACGGTTGATAGCCCATCTTTATGTGATGATCTATCATCCTAACTCCTAAAATCCGATGATTTTCATCGTATGCTGTATCTCAAAGAATTTATCTTCCCTCTCATGTACTACCCTCAAAGCCTTCAATTGATTAAAGATTTCTTCCCGGAGGCCAGTTTTTATTTCTCAACATCGTATCTAAATATTTAATATTTCTCCCCTTTTTCCATAATGTTTTAATTCCAATCTTATCAACCCCTCCTGCAGGTCCCATTGTTTGAGGGGCCCTTGCCGAACCCTGAAACGAGGCCCTGTATTTATCAAGGGCTTCACCATTACTCACTGCCGTAAAAAGGTCTCCAGACACCCTCACCTTTCACTACGCCCACCAAAAGCGGCAGTCGCCTCTGCTCTCCTCAAAACCTCCACTAGTATCCGATATTTAGGACGAATCCTGCCTCAAACACCATAAATCAGTTTGCTGCTGGCCACATATTCGACCCCTGCAGATGCTGGTCCCCAAAGTGCTTTCTAGTTTGCTACATCTTAATCAGTATACATAATCGCCTCATATTTTGTGTTATATATTTTGTTGAATTTGTCCATTGCGCCACATTATGTGTCTGGGAACAAGTTTTCAGCTGCGTACTCTACACTTAGAATCTAGTAACAAAGTCACTTGTTTGCCACTAATTCTGATAACTGACAGACCAAGCAAATTAACAGGTGGTTGGGCAAAAGGGGTTTTCTTGGTTTACTGTTGTGTCTCTTCACCAGACCTGACTACTTTGACTTCGGGCTCAGTCCGCCACCAAAACTGACCGGCCACCTCACTTTTAGTTCGCTTGGATGCCTGACACCACATGCTGTATGTATTTCAGCCCTCAAGTGCGCCTCCACACAACTAATACATAGATGGACTATACCCCAGCAATCTTCCACCCAGTGCCCTTTTTCCTCCCATACAGCTACGATTCCATGGACTCAACGCTTGGCGACCCCCCCCCCCCTTTCCCCGGATAAACCTTTCGTACACTTATAATAATGACCATTACGGGCTATTCATGCCTGTGCCACCTCTTGGGTTGCTTATTCTTTATCAAAGAGTGACCAGAGACATTGTATCTGACTGTCATCCAGATGGTCCTCCTCGACGTCACAGCACCTCACTTTGTTTATAACATGACTTATCCAACTTTTCTTAAGTTCTGCTTAATTACCACAAATCATAATATGGCAACAATGGAAACAAAGGCAAATTGTTACGTACCTTAGAAATTCGTGGATTTCTGTCCCTCGATGAGCTATAAATAATTTACCTGAAAAGGTATGAAAACAATTTATTTAATTTTTTTGACACGTTTTAATTCATCAAAATTCTCATATACCACATGAATAATCAAACTTCATTCCACATGCAAGTAAAGGTGACGCTTGAGCATCGAGGTATTCCTTACCTTTACTTGAAGGAGAGGGCGCTGGAGTACCTCGTTGCGTGAAGCGAGTCTGGGACAAGTGGTTGAAACAACACTGTAGCGACATGCTCATTTACACGATTTTTACGAGACGACGTAATATTTAGCAGAAAACGAGAAACACTGCACGAAGAATTAGTGCAGTTAAGGTCTTCGTCTAACATTTTCTGTTGAACACTAAACTATTCCGAGTTAACACTTCGCCACGTCCAGCAGTAGCCACGGTTTCTGCCCTGATGTCTGCCTTATTCCTCACCGATATGCATACTGCACTTCACAGACCTTACTAGGCTATGAACGAATATTTTATGTACCCGCATCCATTATAAAACAAATTTCACGTCAACAAACTATTCACAATACGCTAACAGTTTTATAATATTACAATATCCAGACACTGGAACTCTTTGTAAATGAATAACTACATCATTTTGTATTTTCCAGCAGTAGTTTTCCAGCAGTTTAAATTGATCATGAAACATTTTCATATTTTTACTACACTCACCATAATCCGTCCCCCACCATACACAACACTAAACTGAACTGACGCGCAGAATTATATTGTTCAGAAAATCTTTCTTTCGTGTTTCGAATGAACCCGCTCGAAGCCTGATGTTTTATTACCAGCCCGTCCTCCAAACAAAGATCCAAAAGTTATTCCATGCACCCGCCAAACCCCCTGTTTATGAATGAAAAACAGTTTACACAAGACTCACAACTGATGACGTTCGAACACTTCAGGAACAAATGCTTCACTGACGAATTTTGTTCGAACCATAAAGCTGTAAATGCTTCACCCACGTACTACAAATACAAATAATCGTCAACAGAACCTAAACACCTAACCTAACCTATGCCTATATATGCACAATATGCTAATATATTATAATATATATTTATATTTGAGAAAATTTCTGTTTTGAAAGAACAGCATGTTATAATTTATGAATACGTCTGTGGGGTCGACCGCTGGATGTACAACCAGTCCTCAACTCAAGTCCATTACATTCAGCGGTCGACCCCACAGACGCATTCATAAATATTAACCACGCTGGTCATTCAAAACGGAAATTTTCTCAAGTATAAATTAATATTATAATATATTAGCATATTGTGTACATATAGGCATAGTTTAGGTTAGGTGTTTAGGTTCTGTTGGCGATTATTTGTATTTGTAGTACCTGGGTGAAGCATTTGTAGTGTTGTGATTCGAACAAAATTCGTCAGTGAAGCACTTGTTCCGAATATGTTCGAACGTCAGCAGTTGTCAGTCGTGTGTAAACCGCTTTTCATTCATAAACAGCGGGTTTGGCGGGTGCATGGAATCACTTTTGGATCTTTGTTTGAAGGACGGGCTGACTACAGCCCGTCCTCTAAATTTACAAAGTCCCAAAGTCCATTCCATGCACCCGCCATTCTCATTCCCTAAATATTTCACGTCCGTCATTTTAACACACATAATTCAGTCGTTCGTCATAAGTACGCCATTATAAGAATTGGCACAATGCTCATCCAAGCTTCCACGGATTCCAAAAACTCATTCGTTAATTTTAATGTACTATGTAACCAAAAACTATATTTTCGCTTAGAAATGAACATTTATGTATATTAAAATTTTGTGCATAATTAGAACATAGGAACATAAGAATGAAGGTTACTGCAGAAAGCCTACTGGCCCATACGAGGAAGCTTTTATTTATATCCACCCAATCTCATTCATATATAAAGAAATGTTTATCTGAGTTTATCACTCAGATTGTTCTGTAATATGTTTATTGTTTCTTATGTGTGAATATGTGGGGAGTGATGTGTGAATATATGGGGAGCCGGTCGGCCGAGCGGACAGCACGCTGGACTTGTGATCCTGTGGTCCCGGGTTCCATCCCGGGCGCCGGCAAGAAACAATGGGCAGAGTTTCTTTCACCCTATGTCCCTGTTACCTAGCAGTAAATAGGTACCTGGGTGTTAGACAGCTGTCACGGGCTGCTTCCTGGGGGTGGAGGCCTGGTCGAGGACCTGGCCGCGGGGACACTAAAAAGCCCGGAAATCATCTCAAGATAACCTCAAGAAGATGTGTATGAACACGTTGTACTGATCGGGGTGAGAATAGCTTGAGCTACCTCATTGCTTTGTGTGTATTTTACCTCAATAAACTTATTTCAATATCAATTTCAATTCATATATATTTCTAGCATACACTTTAAACAATCAAGGGATCCCACCTCCACTATATTACGCGGCAATTGGTTTCACAAATCTACAACCCTATTATTAAACAAGTATTACACCTGTGACATGCAAACTACGAGTCACAATAACGTGGCTGAAGATATGATGACCAAACTGCACACCAGAAGTTAAGAGACGAGGACGTTTCGGTCCGTCCTGGACCATTATTAAGTCGATTATATGACAATCAACTTGATAATGGTCCAGGACGGACCGAAACGTCGTCGTCTCTTCATCTTCTGGTGTGTGGTTTGGTCTTCAGGGCTATGATAAACTAAGTTAGATGTTTTAAACCTGTAGGTAATTATATATATTTGCAGTACGTGGGTAGAACATTTATCGACCCATCCTGAATTAATGGTTTTTTCGAGCTGGAACCGCCTTAAAACGTATTCAGCAAGTTTATCGTGATGTGTATTGAAAATTGGCGGTTTCTCATATACACAATAATGTTATTACTAATTATGTGTAAAGTGTTTTCCAGTCATAAACATGCTGAGTTAACGAATTTTAGTCCTTGATATGATATTGATATAGTCCTTAATATCCTCGGATAAGATGTTTAGAGACGTGAGCCTTGAACAGACGCCGTGAAGGAGGCATTTCAACATTATTTTCACTGCTCATCCTCAAAACAAAGGGCCGTCGGGTTCACAGCACGTGTGACCCCGACGGTCTGGTCAATAGTCAGCATATACTGACTTTTACCAATCAACATAAGTCAGTATTTGATTGACAGCTCAACCCGTCCTCAGGTTATGTTCATTCAATCCAGCGGCCAATCCCAAAGTCGCATTCATAAATGTTATCATGCTGTTCATTCAAAATTTTCTTAGGTATAAATTAATATTGTTATATATTAGCATACTGTGCATATTTATGCATTGGTTAGGTTAGGTGTTTAGGTTCTGTTGGCATTTATTTGTATTTCTAGTATGTTGGTGAAGCATTTACAGAGTTGAGATTCGAACAGAGATCGTCAGCAAAGCATTGTTCAAAAATGTTCGACCGTCCTCAGTTGAGTCGAGTGTAATTTGTAATTTGATTTGTGTAAATCGTTTTTCATTTTTAACCAGGTTGTTTGGCAGCTGTATGGAATGGACTTTGGCCTTTATTTGTGAGGACGGTCTGTACAGCTTGGACTGAAGGATGGGATGGGTTTTCAAGCTGAGCTGTAATAAAACACTAGGCATCGAGCGGGTTCATTCGAAACTCGAAAGAAAGATCTGAAACCTATAAGTCTGCGCGTCAGTTCAGTTTAGTGTTGTGTATGGTGAGGGATGGATTATGGTGAGTGTAGTAGAAATATGAAAATGTTTCATGATCAATTTAAACACTACTGCTGGAAAATACAAAATGATGTAGTTATTCAGTTACAAAGAGTTCCAGTGACTGGATATTCTAATATTAAAAAACTGTTAGCGTGTTGTGAATAGTTTGTTGACGAAGTTAATTTTGTTTTATAATGGATGCGGGTACTTCAAATATTCGTCTATTGCTGAGTTAGGTCCGTGAAGTGCAGTGCGCATATCGGTGAGCAATAAGGCAGACATCAGGGCAGAAACCGTGGCTACTGGTGAACGTGGTGAAGTGTTAACTCGGAATAGTTTAGTGTTCTACAGGAAATATTAGACGAAGACCTTAACTGCTGTTGCAAAATTAAGTACGTGTCGGTACCTGTAATTCTTCGTGCAGTGTTTCTCGTTTGTGCTAAATATTACGTCGTCTCGCAAATTCGTGTAAATGAGCATGTCGTTAGCAGTGTCGTCAAACACTTCTCTCAGCCTCACTTCACGCAACGAGGTACTCCAGCGCCCTCTCCTTCAAGTGAAGGTAAGGAACACCTCGATGTTCAAGCGTCACCTTTACTTGCAAACATACAGAGTGATGTATGATTATTCATGTTGTATATGAGAATTTTAATAAATAAAAACGTGTTAAAAAGAATAATTAGTTTTCAAACTTTTTCAGGTAAATTATTTATAGCTCATCGTGGAACAGAAATCCAACAATTTCTAAGGTACGTAACAATTTGCTTCTGTTCCTATATTATGATATTTGGTAATTAATCAGAACTAAAGAAAAGTTGGATAACAAAGTTACGTTATAAACAAAGTGAGGTGCTGTGACGTCGAGGAGGACCATCTGGGTGACAACGTCAGAGATACTATGTGTCTGGCCACTATTTGATGAAGATTAAGCTACCTAAGAGGTGGCACGGGCATGAATAGCCCGTAATGGTCACTGTAGGTTTATCCGGCCATGCGTTTGAGTCCCGGGAATCGTAGCTGTATGGGAGGAAATGGGGCCCCTTGTTGGAGGATTGCTGGGGTATAGTCCTTTTGAGTATTGGGTGTGGGGAGGCTCCCTTACGGGTTAAAATAAACACAGCAAGTGGTGTCAGGTTCCCTAGCGAACCAAAAGTGAGCTGGCCGATCAATTTTCGAGGATAGAGCCCGGGTCAATGTAGTCAGGTCTGGTAATGGGACACCACAGAAAACTAGGAAAACCCCTTTTGACCGACCTCCTGTTAAATTGTTTGGTTAATCAGGTATCTGAATTAGTGGAAATCAAGTGACTTTGTTATAAGCTTTTAAGTGTAAAATAAACAGCTGAAAACTTGTTCCCAGACACACAATGAGGCACAATGAACAAATTAAAAAAAGTGAGCAATTATGTACACTGATGGAAAATTAAATAGAAAAAAGATAAAACTTTAGGGTACCGTATCTGCAGGGGTCGAATATGTGGCAAGTTGCAAACTGATTTATGGTGTTTGAGGCAGGATTCGTCTTAAATATCTGATACTAGTGCAAGTGTTGAGGAGAGCAGACGTGACTGTCACTTCTGGTGGGCGTAGTGACAGGTGAGGGTGTCCCGAGACATGAATACGTCAGTGAGTAATGGAGAAGCCATTACTCTTTTTATACGAGGGCCATATACCTCACCCTCTTGAGGGCCCTCAAACATTTGGACTCCTAGGTGGAGTTGGTAAAATTGGAGTTAAATCATTATGGGAAAAGGGGCGAAATATTAAACCTTTAGATATAAAGGTGAGAAAGAGGAACTGGCCTCTGAGTAGATATATAAAATAAATTGAAGGCTTTGAAGTTAGTACACGAGAGGGCAGATAAATCCTTCGAGATACAGCTAAGTAGAAAATCATCAAACTTTAAGATTTAAGATGATAGAGCATCACATAAAGGTGGGCTATCAGCCGCCTAGAGTGTGTGAGGATGATGGTAGAGTCCTGCCGGTTCTCAGTGCCGAAGAAAGCAACATTGTTCCCTATATTCCTATAATAACGTTGTCATTATAGGAATATAGGGATTTTAGACGTATTAAACCTGTTGTTTTGGGTTTCTTGGCAAACACCCAAGAACTGGGTTTGGACACACGTTGTCCATACCTAATTGTCCAGACTTAACGGCTTAAATTCAAACCAAAAATACAAGTGTCAGATATAACACTTATGTAGCAGGACAGTGTGTGGAGTAATGTTGACAGATAGTGCCAATAATAGTAGACGGATTGGGACTAACTAAACTTTTTGATAAATTGATAGTCATATTGAATCTTAGGGTCCAAATCGTTAGACCCTGAGATCCGAAACCAGTTGAATGACAGGAAGCGGTAAGCCTTGTTTGAAATTACCAGGATTGTACATATAAAGACAACGATTTGAGTTGATGGGGGAATGGTATGACTCCATCAGCCATACTCACTGGAGCAGGTACAGAGTAAATGGACACAAAGGGTTGGGTACACCAAGGTTTGAAACCCTCTAAAGTTAACCCACATGACCAAATTACAGTGTGTCCAGACCCAAAAGAACCAGCCATTAACCTTTGTCGTATAACTAATGTCTAATGAGATATTTGGGCTGGTTCAGATACTGTGATCCCTGTTGGTGGAGTAATTTTCACAAGAGCAATAAGAATATTCTCAATGGGAAGATTTCTAATATATGGACAATGCAATGCATATTTTCGATGTTCGTCTTGAACAATATTGTCCAGTTCCCAAGCGCCTAGTATTTGATAACAAAAACACAGCAGCACTTACCTGCAGTTCATAGTTAATAGAATCCACTCGATGCTAAACCCTTTGGTTGTATCCATTCCATGGACCGACCCATAAAATTATCTGATCGCTCTCTTGTAATTCGGACAAAATATGACTGTTTAAAATAATGTAAATATTGAACAAATAGTAACGAAATTTCAGTGGTCGAAATCTAGAGGCAAGCAAACGTACGGAAACCAACGTACGACTTCGCTACACTACAGATTTACCATTTTTAAGGGCGAAGGCAGAACGCAAACCTTGATCCGACACAAGATAGACCCTTTGATCGATGACATCGGAACAGGCGTGATGCTACGCTGCGTATACAGTGCTCAGAGGGGGAGGGAGGGGTAGGGGGACCTGCGTATATAGTGCTCAGAGGGGAGGGTGGGGTAGGGAGCCTGCATATATAGTTCCGATTTAAGAGGAGGGTGGAGTCTTAAGAGAGTCTTAAATATGAAGTATTCAATATGGTCATCTTCAGCAGCCTGCACATCTGCTCGTTCATTTCCACATATTCCAACATGGGAGTGGATCGACAGAAATTGACCACTCTTCCCTGGTTGGTTAGTATCCTCACAGCTCTCTTAATTTCAGCGACTATCGCAAGATTTTCTGCCCGATTCTTACTCGGGCTTTGAGGTACTGCATTTGAATTAGTGCAGATCACTGCACCATTAGTGTTTCGGTCAAGGAATCTTAACGCCATAACAATGGCAGTTAGCTCTGCTTGCGTTGATGAGGCATAGTTTTATATAGGCATTTTCTGGGGGGGAGCCCCTCCCCGGAGCTATCCAGGCTGATAGGGATAGTGCTAACTTTTGGCATCAGTCGATGTGGGTGGAGTTTTACGTCTACCGGTGACCACGGCCAGAACCTGGCCCCTTAAAGGCACGAGGAGCAATGGCCCTTGGAAATTCACATGGTATTTTGGAGCATTGTATATCTGCCATCGACCGGGGCAGGCACCCAGTAAGGTAAGCGCCTCAAAACAAACCCCTATTCCGGTGAAAACAACGAAAATAACAAAACAAGTGGACAGAACTCCCCAATTGAAAACGAGCATAATGTCACACGAGCCGCACCACATGTCTGCTCAGCTCCTCCCTCCCCGGGAGGGGGAAGGGGGAGCCCCAGATCCCCGCACCGGCGATCCACACCTCAGTTTCTCAGTTGATAGGATAAGACTTGGTCGTTTGTGGCTCTAGCTCCACATTCTTATTGTGTTGTGCCTGGGTTCAGTACTTCTCTTCAGTGGTGTGCGAGCTGGGAGTATTATTCCTAGGTACTTGGGCTACATGTGCTTAGGGCTCCCTCGCTTAGGGCTCCCTCGCTTAGGAGCCGGTCGGCCGAGCGGACAGCACGCTGGACTTGTGATCCTGTGGTCCTGGGTTCGATCCCAGGCGCCGGCGAGAAACAATGGGCAGAGTTTTCACTCTATGCCCCTGTTACCTAGCAGTAAAATAGGTACCTGGGTGTTAGTCAGCTGTCACGGGCTGCTTCCTGGGGGTGGAGGCCTGGTCGAGGACCGGGCCGCGGGGACACTAAAAGCCCCGAAATCATCTCAAGATGACCTCCCTTCCCTAAGTGCCCTGTAAGTACCGCCCTAGGGGCTTAATTGGGGTTACCATCCACAAGTCACGTTGGATTGGTCTTTGGTGCTTTTCAATTGACCGCCCCCGAGTGTTTTGAGGGGTTTCTTCCCTTGTTTGCCTTGGGGGTAAGTGGTAGTTTTTGCACTGGTAGGGGCGCGGGGTACTGCGTAGCTAGTTTTCACCTATAACAGCGGCCGGCTCTGTTCCTTCTGGTTATGCTGGCCTCTTGCGAGGTTTTTCCTTTTAGTTTTTGCCTGGCAGGGGGGAGGGTCTGTCTTTATGTTCCTCCCCCTTTATATTAGGGATGTTTGTGTTTGGTGGTATCCCCTGCTTCGCCCTCGTGAGTGGACACGTCATGAGGGTTCAGCTGTAGCAATGTTGATTGGTAGCTTGGGCGCCGGTTAGCAATACCCTGCATGGGGTAACCCTTAGCAGACCCAGTCTAGGGGCCCTGGGAAACTCAGCGGGGGCGCTCGGGTCCAATGGATGTGACCCCTGAGTATCCTCTAGCTTTTTGCGAGATTGAGGGCTGCTCTGTCCTCTTGTCTCAGGGCGATGCTCATTGTTTTTGCCTTCGTCATGCTGCCTGTTGGGTCAGTGACACATTCGACCCGGAGTCCTGCGAGCTTTGTTGCGTGTACTCGCCTAATTGTATTCACCTAATTGTACTCACTTAATTGTGCTTGCGGGGGTTGAGCTTTGTCTTTTTGGTCCCGCCTCTCAACTGTCAATCAACTGGTGTACAGATTCCTGAGCCTACTGGGCTCTATCATATCTACATTTGAAACTGTGTATGGAGTCGGCCTCCACCACATCACTGCCTAGTGCATTCCATTTATTAATTACTCTTTACACTGACAAAATCCTTTCTAACGTCTCTGTGGCTCATCTTGGTACTAAGTTTCCACCTGTGTCCCTTTGTTCGTGTCCCACCCGTGCTGAAGAGTTTGTCTTTGTCCACCCCTGTCAGTTCCCCTGAGAATTTTGTAGGTGGTTATTATGTCTCCCCGTACTCTTCTGTTTTCCAGGGACGTGAGGTTCAGCTCCTTTAGCCTTTCCTCGTAGCTCATACCTCTGTTCCGGGACGATCTTCTCTAACTTTGTCTTGTGTTTAACTAGGAATGGACTCCTGGCTGCAACTGCATATTCCAGGATTGGTCTGACATAAGTGGTATACAGGGTCCTGAATGATTACTTACACAAGTTTCTAATGGCATTTCTTATGTTGGCCAGTCTAGCATATGCCGCTGATGATATCCTTTTGATGTGGGCCTCTGGAGACAGGTTCGGTGTGATATCAACCCCCAGATCTTTCTCTCTATTTGACTCTTGTAGGATTTCACCTCACAGATGGTACCTTGTTTTCAGTCTCCTGCTCCCTTCGCCTAATTTCATTACCTTACACTTTCCTGAGTTGAACTTTAGCAGCCATTTTCTAGACCATTCCTCCAGTTTGTCCAGGTCATCCTGTAGTTTCTGTCTATCTTTATCCGTCTTGATTCTTCTCATAATTTTTACAGCATCAACAAACATTGAGAGGAACGAGTCTATACCCTCCGGAAGATCGTTTACATATATTAGAAACAGGATGGGTCCAAGTACTGAGCCCTGTGGGACTCCGCTGGTGACATCTTACCACACTGATGTCTCCCCCCTCACCGTTACTCGCTGTTTCCTGTTGCTTAAGTACTCCCTTATCCACTGGAGCACCTTCCCTTTTACTCCTGCCTGTTCCAACTTTTTAATAGCCTTTTATGGGGTACTGTGTCAAAGGCTTTCTGGCAGTCCAGGAAAATGCAGTCGGCCCACCCTTCTTTTTCCTGCCTAATTTTTGTTGGCTGGTCATAGAATTCTAGTAAACCTGTGAGGCACGATTTACCATCTCTGAACCCATGTTGGTGGTGTGTTACAAAGTTACTTCCCTCCAGATGCTCTACGAGCCTTTTCCTCACAATCTTCTCCACCACCTTGCATGGTATAAAAGTTAAGGAAACTGGCCTATAGTTCAGTGCCTCTTGCCTGTCACCCTTCTTGTATATTGGGACTACATTAGCTGTCTTCCAACTTTCTGGTAGGTCTCCTGTTTCCAGTGACCTGTTATACACCATACAGAGTAGCACACTTAGTGCATCTGCACCTTCCTTTAGTATCCATGGTGAGATTCTGTCAGGCCCAACAGCCTTTGTCACATCCAGCTCCAGCAGGCACCTTTTGGCCTCATCACTGGTGAGGTCAAATTCCTCCAAGGTTGCTTGGTTTGCCTCCTCCTCATTTAGTGCAGGGGCTTTTCCTTGTTGTATTGTGAAGACCTGGAATTTCTGGTAGAGTTCTTCACACACCTCCTTGTCATTCTATGTGTATCTGTTCTCCCCCTTTTTTCAATTTCATCACTTGTTCCTTCACCGCTGTTGTCCTCCTGATGTGGCTGTGGAGCAGCTTTGGTTGGGTCTTGGCTTTACTCAGTATGTCATTTTCATTCTGTGTCTCTGCTTCCCTCCTCACTCTGAGGTACTCATTTCTGGCCCTCTGGTATCTCTCCCTGCTCTCCGGTGTTCTGTTATATCTGTAGTTTCTCCATGTTCTTTTACTCAGTTGCTTCGCTACCTTGCATTCCCGGTTGAACCAAGATTTTTTTTTTCACCTTTTGGACCGGGATAAACCTATCTGCAGCTTCCTGGCACTTCCGGGTGACAAAATCCATCATATCCTACACATTCTTGTCTCTGTTCTGTTTCCCATGGTATTCCCCTTAGGAAGTTCATGTGTATGTGACTCAGTTTACCCAATCTGATGATGATACTATTCAGGTGCAGGCAGCTCGCACGTTGCAAGATAGATTTAGGTTGCTGCAGCATGCTAGGTTGGTTGCTTCCCCGCATGCCCCGAGGCTGCCCCGTTTTGTTTATAGGTGCCCGGACTTGGGGGTTTTGGTTGCTTCGGCCTTGGTTCCGTCTGCGCCCCCTCGTTCTTCCCCTGCTGTGGTTCATTCGGCCCCCCTTCTAATTCCGGCTCCTAAGTGCCTGAGGGCTTCGGGGTCGGGGTAGGGTTTAGAGGTTTCTGAGACTTGGGCAGTTTTGGGGGTTGCCCCTTCCGGGGTGGCTGCAGAGGCATTCGAGTCAGTTCCTCCAGCCGTAGCTCTGGCATCTGACCAGTGGGCCCATCCTCTTCCTGCTATTCTGGCTGCCCCGGCTTTTTCTTGTAAGGCTGGGGCTTTGGAGGACGACTCGGCCCCAGGGCCTGACGTGGTGGTTCCCGGGGTTGGGGAGGAGCTGACTTGGAGGCCTTGAGCAAAGTTGGACCCCACCTGGCACCTGGGGTTTTCCGACCCTCCGAAGGAGGCTTGCTGTTACAAGGAGTGGGGGTTTTCCTTTCCCCTCTCTGTGTTCGACTTGGATTTGGGTTCGGCTTCTACTCAGGTTCGATTCCGTGTCCCAGCGGATCCTTCGGTTCTGTTCTTCCAGGTGTTTTTGGCTTCCCTCATCTCTCCGGCTGAGGTGCGGGCAGCCATTGCAGTTTACCTCCTGCGCGACCCGGATTATGCCTCTATAATGGATTCATCTTCCTTCAGGTTTAGGTCTTCGTCTCCATACTGGGTTCGTTATGAGGTTCCGGAGTCGTCCTGGTTAGCAGACTGCCCTATGTTTTTGCTGGATGCTTGGGACACCTTGTGTCATACCCACATGCTTGAGTGGCGTGAGGCATTGACTGTGGTCCAGGTTTACCTGGGGGGCGACTTTGCACACCTCAATGAGTGCCTTTTCGCTCCGGCTCTTCTGCGGGATGTTGGTGCAGTCAGCTTCATGTGCAGGTCCCCTCCTTGTCAGCAGTGCTTGTAGCCGAGGACTTGCGTGCACTGGCCTCGCTGGCTTCGGTCCTGTTTTTCTTTTCCCTACTTAAGCTGTTTTCGGATTGGCTTACAGAGAATGTAGAGGTGCTTTTGGACGTTCCTGGGTCAAGTGCCTTGGCCTCGGCTACTCGTGCGTTGTCTGCGCTTTTGAAGCTGTTTGCGCCGATCCTGCGGGGCATGCTGTTGCGGTTTTTCGCTGCACGCCTCGCATGTTGGCAGGTGGTGCTTGCTTCCTCCTTGGAATCCGCTTGGACCCTAGCTCTTAGTTTGTCTTTGCCCTTTTGTCCTTTGTTGTTTGCTGCTTATGCAGTTGAACGGTATATGCAGGCGGCCTCTTCCAGCTGCTGCCCGATGTCTTACCTGTAGGTTCTCCGGGGGTCCAGGGTGGGTTTCTCCCGGATGGGTCGTACCAGGACTCGCAGTTCCGCCCATAGAGGTGGGTCACAGGTGCCAGTTACGGAGTTGGTGCAGCCTTCAGTCCTGGCTGCGCCTGGTCGGCTCAGTGTTTGCTCTGTGCGCAGGTCGGGTTCTCGTAAGGGGCATCGGCCCTTTCATGGTTCACCCCATTGATGGGGCGTAGGTCCGTAGGGATGGGGCTTGTTCTGTTCTCTCACGCCTGGTCCCACGATTTGTGGGTTTTTCGGGTTGTTTCGCCCTTCGGTGGCGTTGGGTTGCTCCTCCTCCTTTGGGGGGTTCGAGGCTGGCAGGGCAGGCCTCTTATCCTGTGCTCTGTCGGATCGTCTTGGAGTGGGTGCGCATGGGCGTGGTCGAACAGCGATGTCCCTAAGGTGGGTTTCTCACCTATTTCCTGTTCCGAAACGGGACTGTGTGGACCTACGGTTCATTCTGGACTTGGCCCGTTAGAACCTTTGGAGTTTTTTGCCATTCCTTTCGGATCACCAATCTCTCCCAAGCTCAAGTCCGGCTTCTGTTGGAGCCGAGCGCTTGGATGGTGTCTCTGGATCTCAAGGACATGTATTGTCACATCCTGGGTTCAGCGACTGGCTCGGTTTTATTGTGGAGCTCGGTTTTTCTGTGCAGGAGCCTGAACTTTGCGATGATGATCTATTCAACGGGATGGGTTTTGCTTCGTCGGCTTTCTGGTTCCTTTAGGATGTCCCTTCCGCCACTTTCGTGATCGCTGGGTTCAACCACCAGGGGCCTTACGTCGGCTGCTGCATCGCCGTCTTCCTCTTTAGGTTTTTCGGGGTTCACACCACTGAAATCACGCCATGAGATGGCGTGATCCTGAGGTGTCACCAGGTGCGAAGAGGGTGATGGGCCGTGGGGGAGGTAGACTGGTGGTACTGTGTCTAGACGTTTNACAAAAGCGGGCAGGGACATACAAGGAGAGGAAGAAAGAAACAGTCCCATAACTGAAGACTGGGCAGTCCAGTTTCACAGAACCGAACATGTACATAGGCCAACCTAGCACCAACACCAGTATAGCCAAGAAGCACATACCAAATACACAACAATATTTGAAGTATCGAAGAGCTTCGCGAACCTTCGGGAACCTCGAGAAGCAAGCACTAAATCACGGAGGCACATATGGGCCGAACGGCACCCGGGACCAAGGGACATGCAGAAATCCTGAACGAATAGAACATGACTTAGAAAAAGACACGTCCAAAAGAGAAAGGTGAAGAAAGCTTTGAAAAGCACCCACAGGAAGGACAGAACCGACGGACCCAAACCCAGGGAGGGGCAGACATTAAATTAACTCGGACACAGAGGGGAAGGAAACCCCACACTAAGGAACTGCAATCCCCACTCTGAAGGTACAAAAACCCAAGTAGGGCTAATAGGGCCAAGGCCCCCCTCCCCAAGTCAACCCCTTCCCCGCCATGGGAATCTCCACGGCAGGACCTGGGGCCGAATTGTCCCCTCTAAAGCCCTGGCCTCACAAGAAAAAGCCGGGGCAGTCGTAAAAACACTAGGGAAGGGAGCCCACTGGTCAGATCCACACACCATGGCTGGAAGAACAGGCTCGATTGCCTCTGCTGCCACCACGGAAGAGGAAACCCCCGAGACTGCCCGAGTCTCCACCCCCAACTAGACCCACCCCAACTCCGAAACCCTCAGACGTTTCAGAGCCGGAAGCAAGGGGAAGGAACCGGATGCACAACAGTCGGGAAAGGATTAGGAGATGCGGACAGAACCAGACCCGAAGTGACTCCCACTCCTAAGTCCGGGTCCCTGTAACCAAAACGGAGCTGAACTCGGGGCATCCGGGGCTGCAACCAACCAAGCATGCTGCAGCAACCGAAACCGAGCATGCAACGGAGCAGCAGCTGCCTGCACCCACATATGTTCAGTAGCAAGGGTGAACTGTAGCATGAACAGACAAACGGCACATGACTCCGGGTCAAAAGAATCACCGACCCAACAGGCAGCATGGCGGAGGCACAACCGGTGAGTGTCGCCCTGAGACAAGGCGACAGATCAGCCTTCAATCTCGCAAGAAAAGGGAGGGGACTCAAGGGGTCATGTCCACCAGACCGCGGGGTTTCCCAGGGCCCTTAGCCGTTGTTGTTGTTGTTTGTTGTGTAAGATTCGCTACCTGGAACAAAAAGTTCCAAGTAGCACGGGCTATGGTGAGCCTGTAGTGGCCTTGATGATACGGCCCTGAACCATTTTAACACCAAGGGAAGCCCAGGCAGGGAACTACAAACCGGCACCCAAGTCTACCAAATAAACTTCTAAAACCTGAACCCCTGGGACGTGTCCACTCACGGGGGGCCTAGTGGGGGTTACCACCAATATACAGAAGAAAACACACACCAACCCCAACACCAGAGAGGGGGAGGACAAGGCAGACCCCCCTCCTCACTAGGCAAGAACAAACAAAAACAAAAGAAAATCCCACAAAAGGACAACGTACCCTGGTGGAACAGAGCCGGCCACTATAATAGGTGATAACTAGCAGTGCATTACCCCGTGTCCCTACCATTAACGAAAACTACCTCCTACCCAGAGACAAACAAGGGCAACATAACCCCAGCTGATCCCAGGGACGGCCAAGTACCGAGCAGTAAAAGACAGCGAAGGTAGATCCCAAGGTGACTTGGGGTAGGAGGCCCCTAGCCGCAAGAGCAATACTTACTGGGCACCTAGGGAAGGGAACCCTAGGCGCATGCAACCTGAGTATCTGGGAATATTACTCTTGACTCACGCACCACCTGTAGAGACAGCCCATACCACAAGGCACAGATCTGAGACAGAACAGGAGCCAGAGGCACATGACTGCACAAGAATCTCATCAGCCAAGAACTGGTGGTTGAGGTCGCCGGCGTGAGGGTCTGGGGCTCCCCCTTCCCCCCTCCTGGGGAGGGAGGAGGGTGGGTGTGCAGACAGCGGAGCAAAAATATGATGACGGCATGTACGTTGGCTAATTTTCGTTTGGGGAGTTCTGTCCACTCGTTCGGGTTTCGACAGCAATAGTTTTGCCAGAATAAGGGTTTGTTTTGGGGCGCCTACCTTTCTAGGTGCCTGTCCCAGTCGATGGCAGACATAGAATGCTCCCAACCCCATGGAGGTTTCTATAGGCCATTGCTCCTCGTGCCTCTCTAAGGGGGCCAGGCTCTGGCTCTTGGTCCCCCGTAGGCAAGAACTCGAAGCACATTGATGCCAGAAAGTTATACATATCCATTCAGCCTGGATAGCTCCGGGGAACCGACGGGGCTCCCTCCAGAAAAATTCATGATAAAAAACACCCTCCTTATAAAAAAAATCAGCATTGAATATAATATAACACAATTTTCGGGGTGCGACTCGGAGGCTCCCCGAGGGAGCTATCCAGGTTGATATGGATATATTAGATTTCTGGCATCAATGCGAATGGAGACCTCCTGGGCCTACTGGGGACCACGAGTCAGAACCTGGCCCCCTCAGAGAGGCACGAGGAGCTATGGCCATTAGAAACCCCCTGTGTGGTTGGAAGCATTCTATATCTGTCATCGACCGGGTCAGGCACCCAGAAAGGTAAGCGCCCCAAAACAAACCCTTATTCTGGTGAAAACATTGCTAAAAAGAGCCGAGAGGGTGGACATAACTCCTCAAATGAAAACAAGCAAACTAGCATGACGTCACCATGTTGCCACACCGCTGTCTGCACAACCCCCCCCCCCTTCCCTGGAAGATGGAAAGGGGGAGCCCGAGTAATTCGCACCGTCTACCCATCCTTCAGCTCTAAAGGCTGGATGTCAAAAACGCGAATAAAACGCCAACTGAAGGGAAGAGGGTTGCCGGGGAGCCTCTGGGTCTCATCCAGAAAATAGCATTCCATTACATTCAACACTTGTTTTTTAGTGGGTAGCTCCGGCGGCTCCCCGGAGCTAACTATCCAAAGACAAAAAGGGTGACTTACCCAGGAGGTGGTTGGTCCTCGCTCCTCAACTTGAAGTCAAGAAAACAGGCTGCAATCGTCTGCCCTATGAGGCCCAAGAACATTGACAAGGTAGAGAGCAGCCAGGACTTTGTTCGACCTCCAAAAATCCCATGCCCAAATGTCAACCAAGTCATGTTACCAAAGACGGCAGCCAACGCAGCAATCTTACAAACGATGTGGGCACGAGGATAGACGGCAGGCTGGCTAGACCTAATAACCCTGCAGACGACTTAGGAGACCCACGCCCTCGAACAGGGAAAAAGGGAAACCGGGTCAACCCAAAGCACGTCCCCGGCTACCTTAGCCATGGGGTCCAGATAACAGTGGAGAGCCGCAACCGGACAAAACACATGATGCACCCCAGCCTGACCAACCAAACATTAACAATCCAAGGACCTCTCCGGAAAGCAGCAGACTCATTCTTCACCAGAAAAGGAGACGGCTGCAAACGAACAACTCTACCACCAGGACCAAAAGAGCAGAAACCACTGCGCCAGAGGAGAGCATGAAGCTCCCCAACCCGACCCCAAGAGGCCAATGCCAACAGGAAAAGAGGCTTATTAAAACAATCCTGAACTGAAGGAGCCACTACAAACCGAGGAGAGAGAAAAGAGAGCACCTGGTCTAACGACCAGGACAGCTCAGGCGGCACATGAGCAGGCCGGAGGTGAAACAACGCACAAGACAGCTTGCAGAAAGGAGCAGAAATAACATCAATACCGAATGCAAGCTGCAGCTGCTCTGCCAGTGCCGCACGATACGAAGCAACAGTATTCGGCAAAAGATGACGATCTTGGAACAACCACGAAAGGAAGGACAAAACAACACTATCAGAGACCGAAGAACACTTTTGCAGAGATCGAAAATAATGGAAGGACTGCCAGGAAACTTCATACTGCTGCCGAGACAAAGGACGCAGGTGGAAAACCATCAACAAAGCCACCTGCGCACCACACAAATGACGATAAGTTCGAGTTAGAAAGACCAGAGGCGAAGACTCGAGTAGAGTGAACCAGCGACGTACTAGGCTAGAACGATCTATTGAATGAGGCAGAGCCACGGAAGACCCTCTGGTTCGGACACCGAGCAAGCAGCATCTGAAACCAAGGCTGGGCCGGCCACCAAGGAGCCAGAAGGACTACTCTCCCTAGTAAGTCTCCAAGCGAGCGAGGACCTGGAGCAGCCGATGCACCGGGGAGAAGTGGCACAGGTAACCCCACCTTGCCCAGTCCCTCCTGAAGGCATCTATCCCAACGGCCTCGCAATCGGGAAAGGGCGCCACATATATTGGAAAATGCCTCGACCACTCCAACGTGAAGAGGTTCCGGAGGTCCGAACGTCCGGCAGAGCCAACTGAACGAGTCGGGGTCGACCGTCTATTCCATGGACAGGGGAATGAACTGAGACAGGCCGTTCACCAGGACGTTCAGCACCCCACGAACGTGAACCGCCAGGACCAGCCCCAAAGAAACACGGACTGTATTGAACCTCCACGGATCACGCAATGAACCATCGGGGAAGTCCGAATGGAGCCTAATGGTCGATTCGCGAGTGACCCGAACCCTCCAGACCGACATCCACACAGTTGCAAACTCCACCACCGTGCCGAGAGCCCCACGGAAGGACAGATCCCGGCGGCCCCTGGCTGTCCTAGTGAGCACTGGTCACAAAGCCCCAGCCAAGAGATGACACATCCGTGAACACATCGAACGAGGGCCTGAGTAGGCGCTAAGGCACTGAACACCGAAAAACCCTTAGAGGAAGCCGGCGACGCAGCAACAGACGCAACGCCCCCGGATGCCAAACCCAGTGGTCGCAAGAAAGGTGGAAGGGACTTCCACGAAGGATCCAGAACAGCCGACGAAGCCAAACCCAACCCAGCAGGTAGACCATCATGGCAAAGTTCAGGTTCTTGCCAAACTCTCGAACAACCACTGCATGACCCGGGAGCCCCTCAAAAACAGGTGAAGGCAAGAACGCAGCCGATGCAGAGCCTCTGGAGGATGGGACAAGGAAGCAATCCCAAGCGTCCCACACAAGACCCAGCCAAGACCGAACCAGAGAGGGAACCAGATGGGACTTCCGCCAATTCACCAGGAACTCGAACCCGGCGAGCTAGGAAAGAACGAATTCCCTGGCGAGCAGACACGCAGACTGACTGGGAGTCCACAACAGCCAGACATTGAGGTAGGCCAGAACCTGAACACCTAAAAGACGCAGACGGACCACCACGACCCGGGTAAGGTGTGTGAAAACGTGAAGCGCTAGATTCAAGCCGAAAGGCAAGGATAGCAGTAACACTGATGCCAAACCGCAAAACTAAAAATCCATGGGTTCAGATATAACAAGTCAAGAATGAACCTCAGGTCTGTGCAGTCTCGTTTCGGAACTGGAAACAGGCAGGAACCCCACCTGAGGGATGAGGTCGTTTCGACCTCCCCAAGTAAACCCACTCCGAGATGACCTGACAGAGCGCAGGAGAAGAGGCCTGCCCCACCAAACCCTGATCTCCCCGAAGGAGGTGGAGCCACCACAGGCCGCACGAAACGACCCGAAAGGCCCACAAATAGTGGGTCTAGGCATGAGCAAACAGGGTGAGCCTCCCTCCCCATCACCCCGTCAACAGGGCAAACCGCGAAAGGGCCAATGCCTCTTACAGGATCTAAGGCGGCGCACAGATCAATCACCACATCGACTAAAAACAGACGGTTCCGAAGGCTGTGCCAGCACCGAATCTGGCACCGCTGGCCTACCATGACAGGAGGAACCCCGAGCCCTGCCACAACCCGTTCCCGTGGGAGGAAGGGCTCCCACGAGTCCCCTGGAGAACCAATAAGTACAACAGAGGACGACAACCAGACGAAGCTGCCTGTAGATACTGCACAACCGCAGACTCTGCAAACAGCAACGAACAAAAGGGTGTAGACAACCTAGAGCCAGGGCCCAAGCATATTCCAAAGAAGAAGCGAGCACTGCCTGCCAACACGCGAGACAGGAANAAGACCATTGAGGGCTACCAGAAAAAGAGTAGTGCTCAGAACACTACCCTGGGGCACACTTTAGTATTGCTGAAAAGAGGCAGAGAGCGCGGTACCAAGCCTCACACGAAAGGAACGACGAGAGAGGAAGCTGCGGAGAAAGAGAGGGAGATGACCCCGAAGGCCAAAAGAATGAAGCTGGGATAGAATATGATATCGCCAAGTGGTGTCGTAAGCCTTTTCCAGGTCAAAAAGGACGGCAACAACGGAGGTCTTCGCAGCAAAAGCAGTACGAATATAGACCTCCAAGTTCACCAGGACATCTGTTGTGCTGTGGCATTTCCTGAAACCAAATTGAGAAGAGGAGAGGAGGTGATGGTTTTCCAGGAACCACATCAGACAACGTCAACCATACGTTCAAAGAGTTTGCAGACACAACTTGTGAGGGCAATAGGGCAAAAGTCCTTAGACCAAGTTATATCTGACAATTAAAGGGCAGTCGACACTAAGTGTTCACTAGAGAGATTAGAACTTCCCATACACAAACAAATGTTTTTTAGAAGCTGAAGCTAATGATTTAAGAGATATTCCTATCGAACTATATGATCTAGAAGAGCACTGACAATCTAAGAGATTCAAAACTTACAGGTTTTATACAACAATGGAATTCAGTCCATCGTCATAAATCGTAAAGGAACCGACAGATAACTATATCTACCACTAGAACTCATTTCTGCAGAATCTCTCGACCAAGGGAGAGTGACCCATGACTGGAAATATGCAATTGTCACCCCTGTTCGCCCCCCCCAAAAGAAAAGCAAAAAGTACTCTGAAGAAAACTACCATATCTGCCAGCTTATGGAGAGAGTCCTTGGGGGAGGGAATCATTCACCATCTCAAGATGAACGATGCATTAAAATAAACGAAATAAGGTTATATTGTAAATTAATCCTATATTACAAACCTGCTCACATTATTGGGGGGATAGATGTGGTGGTGGTTAGTGGGGAACAGATGTGTTGGTGGTTAGTGGGGAACAGATGTGTTTATGGTTAGTGGGGAGTAGATGTGATTGGTGGTTGGGAGGGAATAGATGTGTTGGTGGTTGTGGGGGATAGATGTGTTGGTGGGTTGTGGGGGATAGATGTGTTGGTGGTTGTGGGGGATAGATGCGTTGGTGGTTGTGGGGGATAGATGCGTTGGTGGTGTGTGGAGGAAGATGTGTTGGTGGTTGTGGGGGGGGTAGATGTGTTGGTGGTTGTGAGGGGGGATCGATGTGTTTGTGGTTGTGGGGGGCTAGAGTGTTGGTGGTTGTGGGGGGGCTCGATAGTGTTGGTGGTTGGGGGGGGATGATGTATTGGTGGTTGGGGGGAAGGATGTGTTGGTGAATGTGGGAGATAGATGTGTTGGTGGTAGCGGGGATAGATGGGTTAGTGGTTGGGGTTCGAGTGTTGGTGGGGGGGGGGGCAGGTTTTGTGTGTTGGGTGGATAGAAGTGTTGGTGATTTGGGGGGATAGACGTGTTGGCGAATGGAGGGGATAGATGTGTTCGTGGTTGAGGGGGATAAATGTGTTGGAAGCTGGGTGGTATAGATGCGTTGGTGGTTCGGGGGGAAGGGATAGATGTGTTGTGATTGGAAGGATAGATATGGTGGTGGTTGGGGGTGATAGATGTGTTGGTGGTTGGAGGAAATAGAGGTGTTTGTGGTTGGGGAGGATAGATGTGTTGGAGGTTGGGGGAGAAAGATGTGTTCGTGGTTGGGGGGATAGATGTACTCATCAAATTGTTCTTGCGGGAGTAGAGCTCTGGCTCTTTGATCAGATGTGTGGGATAGATGTGGGTGTTTGTGAAAATAGATGTCTTGGTGAATGGGGGATAGATTTCTTTTTTACAGGGATATTACTGCGCGGCCCTAAGCCTCTGGCTGACTCACTAAGTGTTAGTAGCTTCTGTTTTACTTGGGCGGAGTATGAGTATTTATGACTCGTATGGTCGCTTCAGTAAGATTTTGTTCCACGTGTTTAACAACTTCTTCTGCTCTAATGAATGCATGTTGAAATCTTAATGAGTTTTTAAATGTGCACTGTGTTAGAGATGTGTTGGTGAATGGGGGCTAGATGTGTTGTTGATTGGTAGGATAGATGAGCTGGTGATTTTGGGGATACATGTGTTGGTGATTGGGGATATAGGTTTGTTGGCGATTGGGGTGATAGATGTGCTGCTGATTGAAGGGGATAGATGTGCTGGTGGTTGGGCTGGGATAGAAGTGTTGGTGAAAGGGGGGGGGTAGATGTGTTGGTAGTTGAGGGGGAATAGATGTGTTGGTGGTTGGGGGATAGATGTGTTGGTGGTTGGGGGGGGGATAGATGTGTTGGTGGTTGGGGGGGGATAGATGTGTTGGTGGTTGGGGAACAGATGTGTTGGTTAATGGGAGGGATAGATGTCTTTGTGGTTGGGGGGGGGGGAGGGAGATGTGTTGTTGGTTGAGGGGATAGATATGTTGGTGAATCGGGGGGATAGGTGTACTCACCTAGTTGTGCTTGCGGTGATTGAGCTTTATCCCTTTGGTCCCGCCTCTCAACCGTCAATCAACTGGTGTACAGATTCCTGAGCCCACTTGCCTCTATCGTATGTATATTTTAAACTGTGAATGGAATATTTTAAACTGTGAATGGAATGGAGTTAACCTCCACCACATCACTTCCTAGTGCGTTCCATTCATTAACTACTCTGACACTGAAAAAATCTTTGTAACGTCTCTGTGGCTCATCTAGGTACTAAGTTTCTACCTGTGTCCCCGTGTTCCTGTTTCACCCGTGCTGAGGAGTGTGTCTTTGTCCACCCTGTCAATTCCCCTGAGAATTTTGTAGGTGATTATCATGTCTCCCCTTACACTTCTATTTTCCAGGGACGTGAGGTTCAACTCCTTTAGCCTTTCCTCGTAGCTCATTCCTCTCATGTGTTACCATGTGATTGTCATTGGAGAAAGTAGTTGCTCTGCTGACTTGTGGAAGCGTTTGGGGAATGTTGTGACTGGTAATAATATATATTGTGACTTAACTGAACTAGATGGGGTAACCGGCTGAGCCCGGATCAGCCAAGTGATTGGGTGACTGGGATCGAGATGTCACATGACATTGCTCGACCATTGCACCTAATGGCTTTGTCAAATGGGCCGACACCAACCAGATTATGACTGGCCTTGCACCTGCCATCTATATTATATATATATATATATATATATATATATATATATATATATATATATATATATATATATATATATATATATTTTAGAAGAAAATGTGTTTTTTAGTTTGTGTGTGTATTCAAGGTTGGAGGCCAGTCGCTGGAGGCTAGCCTCACCCAACTTTGCAAGGTGAAATGTCCGGGGTATGGGACGGACAAAGGCTGGTCGGGGCCACCATAGCAACAGCAGCACTATAGCAAGAGGGAGCAGCAAGCTTGAACTCCATGAATGTGGCTGGGTTTGCTACTGTATGTGAAACATACATTGGAAAAATATTAAGGAAATATGATAGAATCGAACTCTCATTCCTGAATTCCTTGGTGTACTGTTTGTTGTGCAGGAATGTACTGAAAGAATCACCCTCAGACTATGAATTCAAGCCAGCCTGATTGGGTCCTTTTTGTCGTGAAGCTTCTACGTTATTGTGTGGGCTGCAAGGGATAAATTAAATACTCATGATTTTTCTAGGAATATGTCGATACAACCATTCCGTTAACCAGTTTAGGTAAAGGTGTAGAGTAGCGACCTCTTACGTCAGTTTGTTGGTGCAATTGTTTATGGCAACGTTAATATTTATCTCTTGATGCAGATAGTAAATTGTGTCATTGTACAAAGGCCGTTCAGAAAGTGACTTGCCTTAGTTTAATGTAGTTAAAATCTTCTTGTAGTCTACCATTATGTTCCTTAACACATGTGACACGAACATCAGATTAACGTAACAACAGTCGCACTAATTATAACTTCTGCAAGAACAACCCAACACAACGACAGATGAAACATCTCATTAAGTGATTGTGCGTATACCTGCAATGACGCAGGCTTACCCTACAGCTCTGATAGATAGATGCGACCAATCTAATTAATTGATCTAATTTGATTTGATTTAATTGATCTAATTAAATAATCTAATTGTACTAACCTTGTAAGAATGTGACCTGAGAATTCTCACAAGGTCACATTCTCAGACTTAGTAAGAATGGGTCTAACTTACCCCATTCCACAATGGGTGAGCTAGACCTAACGTTTGTTAGGTCTAAAAAAGTAAATTTATTAAGACTGACTAAGGAAATTTCGACCGTCTAATCATTTGTTTTATGGACATATAATTAAATATACGCAAAAAGATACGGCACACAAGATATTGTGCTGGTTAATTGGCTGATATAATGACAGCGTTAGGGCATAATTTTTATGTTTAAGAAACCGAGAGAAATATTAATCAGTGTTCTTATTGACTCTATTCAGTCTTGCCAAGTTGATACGTGTCCGTGATAGTCTTGCCCTGACGTCACAATGCATTTCAGAACCTAAGAATCTTCCCATATATATTTTTTGTAATCCATGTGAAGTTAAGGAGAGGGTTAACGCTGAAGGTCTGGGATGGCCTCAACTCTCCGTTTTCTTCCACCCAACAAATAACATGTTTTACTAATAAAACATAAATAACAAATTTATAGTTTAACGTTAATCTCGCCCTCCGACGTCTCACTTCTCGGCGGTACTGCCGTGGTGGGTACTTCCCCCTTCTGGACGAGTCCACACTGAAATCATCCTTCGATGTAGCATCAGAGCTCCTCCCACCTCAGTCGCTCACTGACCTCAGGCAAGCATACATGTGTTGCTCTTGCTTCAACACTGTCCAGTCATCTCTAACTCCTCATATACTCTCACTATCTTCATAAAATATGTAACCTATATTCATAAATGTCTCCTTCGATCGCTGGGCACACGCTCGATCAATAACAATGTAGTACAGTCTAATGTGGTCTTCAATCACGTCGTCCACAAAATCCTCTTAGATTGTCTGTAAATGCTTCTTACAGTCCAGACTTGAGTCTACGATGTCGCCTGCAGATTTCACGCAGAAACATCTGCTCAATTTCCTCCACTCAAAGGATAATTCAAAGTAGGGTCCACACAGGTCACTACCACCAAATAGGTTTCAGGCCGTCCCTAATACAGTTCAAGATCACTAAGAAACATGGTACGTCGTCCTCGGCTTCTTCCTCACGTTGTACACCTAGCCTTCAAACACTAGACCGGGACCCACATCTTTCTTTCCATGAGGCACCGAAGTACGTCTATCCATGACAACTCTAGTGACGCGTTATGACCTCTTCCCACGTCACGTCACGTAACAAAATGTCAACATCTCATCTCCACTCGCTTCTATAAGATGCTCATCCTCTGCTTGTCTCTATTGAGTCAGAGTTCACTGACGTTTGCTCAGCTTGCTTCCTTCCCCTGACTCCTAAACCCAGTCAGGAGGGTAGAATAACTCTCACAAGGTCTGGGGTTCACTAGGCCTCACCCACCTCACTAGGCTACCTGGGGTTCATAACTGTAGGTTAGAGGATATTTCATGGATGATGATGTCGTCTTTGAATTAGTCGATGATGGTGTGTATCCGATTGGGGCAGGTCATTTATGACTATGTTGAAGAGGGCCGGGCTCAGGTACGTCCCTCGTGGGACTCCAATTGTTGGGGAGAAGACTGCAGCCAGTTTCTCGTTGAAGCAAGGGGTGACTTGTCTGTTCTTCAGGCAGTTCCTTACCAGTTTGAGTAGGGTCTATATGTGATCTAAAGTGGTGTGATCTAAGAGCGGTGTGATCTCAAGCCGAACTGCTTTTCTGTGAAAAGGTTGTTGTACTCCATATAGTAGTCGAGTCGGTTGGACATGGTTTTCTCCAAACACTAATTTATTTAGTCCAGGAGGGAGGTTGGGTGGTAGATGCCAGGTTGGTGAGGGTCTTTCCTGGGTTTGGGAATGAATATCACCATGGCTGTTTTGAAGGGGACAGGATTGTGGCCAGATACCCACATGCCATTGAATGTATTTAGTAAGTAGTGCAGGAGATTACTTGGGAAGAGTTGGACCTGCTTGGCTTTGATCCCCAATAGACCTGCGGCCTGGTTGCGAATGGTCTTAATTACCCCTTCCATTTCTACCGGCATCGGCGTGCTTGTAAGTTTACTTTTGAGGTGTGGCGGGTCTTTGCTCCCCCCTTTCCACTGGCCGTCACTGAACACCCCGGAAGCACCACAGTTCTCTACGGCCTTGGATTCCTTCCCTAAAATCAGCCTTGCACTTGTAGCGAGTGAACTAAACTCGACCTCCAAGACTTAACTTATATATCGTGTCGGTTGACACGGAAACTTGGGTCCCTCGATCGAGCCCACTGATAAAATCACTGAAACCTCCTATATATTATGTATATCTTTAGCAGGTCGCCAACTGAGCAGTGATCACATCCAGTTCAGTACACTTTTCTCAGATGTAATTCATATATTTTCCAGTAGTGCAGGATATGCAAGAACATGGTGTGCAACATTTCAAAAATTAATTATATCTACACGTCCAAACAGGTAAATATGACTATGTTGAAGTGTTACTACCGCCGCTCCCGTAGAAAAATGGCAACACTCAGGAGAGTCACCATTGGCAACGGTGCCCACTGTTGGACCCCCCCCGATCCGAAGGCTGGCTCGTCGTTTCCGTTCTTCCTTCCTCACTGCAGCTCCTCCTCCAGGCGCACATTTAAACACTACAGAATGCTACTGCTCTTGGCTTCTTCCCCCAGTAACTGAAAACGGTTCATTCTCCCTGTAATAACGTTGACAGTGCTGATACTCCTCGGAAGTCTGGGACTGTCTTTTCCTCAGCTTCACTCAGTTACCCTTGCCAGTAGCCCGCAGGGCCCGACACACGGCTCCTCCCAGTATTAATTAGCTGCCACAGGACCGCAGGTGTTGTCAGCCTCCGGCTCCTAGTGTGTTCTTCCCACCAGCGAAGCACTTCCTATTCAGCACCCCAGGAGATTACAAGCCTTCCTCGTCGTTGGTATTGGTAACTTTTGCTGAGTAAATCCCTCCTGAGGCCTCAGTGCCTCCCAGACTAGCAAGTTCTCAAGCACATCTCTGTTCGCTGACGTCACTGGAGTGTCTCTGGCGCCACTTCCCGCCTCTAGTCGCTTTAAGTTTACACCTCCGACCTCCTACGTCACGCCCTTGGCGCCACGCCATTGGTCCACGATGCCACGCACCTGAGGCTGACCAATCAACACGGCTCCCACAATGCATTGCATCCTGGCCTTCTCTGACAGGAAAGCTCACCTCCCACTACCATATTTTAACTGACAGGGAAGCCTAAAGTCATACTAGGGAAGGGAAATATCGGCTTTACGACTATACACAGCTTGGAAGGGGTCAAGATAAGGATTGGGTATGGAACGCCAGGGAAGGAATGGTGCCCAACCACTTGGACGATCGGGGATTGAACGTCGACCTGCATGAAGCGAGACCGTCGCTCTACCGTCCAGCTCAATTGGTTACCTAAAGTCATACGCAAAACCATAATTTGTCGCCAACTGTAAACTCGGGCTTCTCCTCTAAATCACCCAAACTCTTCCCTATGCCTCAAAGCATGTGCAGATCTGGGTGGTATGACTTATTGATGGAATAGGGAAATACAGGCTATATTGTTATTGGCGGGGGGGGGGGGGGGAAGAGAAAGAAGGGAGACATAAAGGAGCTTTCCTACTGTATACTCACACTTTTGTTACAGGATTCAAGGCGAAGAACATATCTTTCATTCCTATTCGTTTACGACTAACTCTCGTACCGAAGTCAGCACTTAACCCCCCCCCCCACCCCCGCACGTTCAGGGGTAAAGTAAGTAATTATCAAAAGAAGGCGCCAAGCCGTGGAGGCTATGTAGCACCATCAAATATGCGGGATAATCAAAAGGGACTATATATCACTAAGGATGCCAATACGTGAAGAAAAGCGCAAAAGGCGAAAGATATACAAGGTATCCGATTCACCAACGATTTTATCGAGAGACAGGTGCCCGCGAGGGACAGTCGGAAAGCAGGACGCATGCACATCCTGTTAGTTAGGATATTCAAGAAGGGTATGCACAACCGTAAAAATGCATAAATCCACAAGAGCCGTGACGAGAGTTCGAACCTCAGTCCGAGAGCATCCCAGACGCTGCCTTAATCTACTGCGCTACATGGACAGAGCAAGCTTCCATGTTGACGGACACTATTTACATCCCTTTGACGAGGTCTCCCAGTGCTACACTAGCCCTCTTGTTAGCACACTCCAACAGTGAAGTCTTACAGCGCTCCACTAGCACACTCACTAGCATGCTCAAATAGTGAAGACGTCCAGCACTCCACTAGCCCTATTGCTAGCACACCAACAGTGAAGTCTTCCAGCGCTCCACTAGCACACTCGCTAGTACGTTCCAACTAGGAAATCTTCCAGTGTTTCACTAGCATCCTTGCTAGTTCTCTCTAGCAGAGGTGTCCCAAGGTCGACTAGTTCACATTCTGGTTCACATTCTCTTCCGTCTGCTATCAGTTACCAGTAGCTCATCACCTCCCAGAACAGCAGACTAGATGGGAAACATTATTAATAGGAGGGTTAACTGTTTTAACTCGGAACGATGGCGCCGAGGCTCGTCACACCTGTCCATGGAGGACAGACGAAAATGTATATATTCTGCTTAGCATTGTAAATGTGCCTGTGGTAAAAAAAAAGATCTAGCCGTGTGTAGGCAAATGAATAGTCATAGCACTATTGGAGCTTAGACCTGAGCATGATATTGTTCGCGCAGAATATATGACACAGACTCCAAGAATAGTAAACAAATACATCAGCTTTGGAGTTCAAAATGAGATGATCGACATTACTGGTAACCATGCACGAGGAGCCACTCAGAGACCATGCAGGGGATGCAGAACACGTCTGCGTCACTGTAGACGACTACACACAGCTCAGTCAAGGAGCAAGTTACGCTTGTGCTATACATCTCCTCTACGACATGAAGTCGTTTCTTTTGAAGAGGCTGCCGATACAAGAGGAGAAACTTTATTAAACTTTGTTTGCAAGAAACTAAGAGACTTTGGTTAAGACAAGAGCAAGATTGTGGGTTTAGACTTTGATGGAGTATACACCATGTATTAAATATTAAAGGTGAACAGACAAGTTTTACAAACGATGTTACAAAAGCAGAATATTTGTGCTACTGAGCATATTCTTTGAACTTGGCAATTGGAAAAAAATCAGGCGTTAATTTTTATAGGAATCTGTCATAATAATTTTTATACAGAAAAACTAGTTTCACTGCTGTGGTCATCAAGCCCGATGGTCACAGTGCTTTGATCTGGCCATCCACGCACATTTCCCTGCGGTTGCTTGATTCAGTCCTTGTTATGAGCGTTTGATCATTTAATTTATAAATTTAACATGTTGAAATTCGTTATGTTATATTTTCAGGCTCGATATTACCTTCTGATGGTGTTCAGGAGCAATGACATGATTTATGTCATGCATTTTATTCATGCATTTAAAACATTCTGGATGTATTCAGTTTGTTTACTGGATCGTAGTTTTATAACTGAGTGGCTATTCCAATTAATCAAATCTATTTTAATTAGTTTGCATGGGGACAAACATTTGCTCTAAATATTTAGTGTCTGAACTCCAACCTGGAACAGAAGCATACAATGCAAACTCAAGTCCTGCAAGAAGTGTCCATGATGTCATGTGTCTGATGACATCTGATGAGGTCTAATGACGTCTGATGATGTCTAGTGAACCAGAATGTAATAAGGCACTCAATGAGAACACTATAAATATAGGCTGAGTTACAGATAGATATTCGTAAGTTTTGTTAAAAAAAATCAACCGCATTATAAAAAACACCCTCATTAGAAAAAAATAATCATAAAAAAAACACCCTCATTATAAAAAAAAACACCATTATAAAAAGCACCCTCATCATAAAATCCACACTCGTTATAAAAAACCACCCCATTATCAAAAATACCCTCTTTATAAACGAAACACTCTTGAAAAATTCCAGCATTGAATGTAATGAATGCCATTTTCTGGGTGAGTCCCGGTGGCTCCCACGAGCTATCCAGGCTGAATGGATATGTATAACTTTCTGGCATCGTTCAGTGTGCTTGGAGTTCTTGCCTACGAGGAACCACGAGCCAGAACCTGGCCCCCTCAGAAAGGCACAAGGAGCAATGGCCTATAGAAACCCTCATGTGGTTGGGAGAATTCTGTCTGCCATGGACCGGGACAGGCACCCAGAAAGCTAGGCGCCCCAAAACAAACCCCTCTGGGGAAACTATTGCTACCGAAAGCCAAACGAGTGGACAGAACTCCCCAAACATAAATTAGGAAACGAGAATGACATCATAATTACCCCACTACTGTCTGGCCCCCCTTCCCTCCCCAGGAGGGGAATGGGCGAGCCCCAGACCCTCACGCCAGCGACCCAACCACCAGTTCTTAGGCTGGATGTCAAAAATACGCAAAAAAACACCACCAACCAGTAGGAGGAAGGGATGCTGGGGAGCCTCCGGGACTCGCCCAGAAAATGGCGTTCCGTTACATTCAACGCTGGTTTTCGCTCAGGAGCCCCGTCGACTCCCCGGAGCTAACTATCCAAAGAGAAGGAAAAACTGGGACTTACCTGATAGGCGGTCAGTCCTCACTCCTCAAAGCGAAGTCGAGACAACTGGTTGCAACTACCAACCTAATACAACACATGCCCTACCAAGCCCAGTAACCAGGTTATCTTGAGGTTATCTTGAGATGATTTCGGGGCATTAGTGTCCCCGCGGCCCAGTCCTCGACCAGGCCTCCACCCCCAGGAAGCAGCCTGTGACAGCTGACTAACACCCAGGTACCTATTTTACTGCTAGGTAACATGGGCATAGGGTGAAAGAAACTCTGCCAATTGTTTCTCGCCGGCGCCTGGGATCGAATCCAGGACCACAGGATCACAAGTCCAGCGTGCTCTCCGTTCGGCCGACCGGCTCCCTAAAGGTACCGAGTGGCCAGGAGCCTGTTTGATCTCCAAAAACCCCGGGGCCCGAATGTCAACCCAAGACATGTTGCCAAAAAAGGCAGCCAAAACAGCAAACTTACGAACGTCGTGGGCACAGGGATAGACTGCAGGCTGGCTAGACTTAATAACTCTGTGGGCGACCTGAGAGAATGGAGCCCAGGAACACGGAAGAAGGGAAACCGAGTCAACCCACAGCACATCTCCGACCATCGAAGCTGTGGCACGCAAATAACGGCGGAGAGCCACAACCGGACACAACTCATGATGCACCTCCGGCCTGAGCAACCATGCATCAACGACCCAAAGACCCCTCTAGAACGCAGCCATCTCATTCTTCGCCAGAAAAGGAAACGGCTGCAACCGAGAAAACCTACCCCCAGGACCGAAAGAGCAGAAATCCCTGCGCCGGAGGAGAGCATGAAGCTCCCCGACCCAACCCCCAGAGACCAATGCCAACAGGAAAAAGAGCCTCGGAAAATCAATCCTGAACCGAAGGGGCCACAACAAACCGAGGAGAAGAGAGAAAAGAGAGCACCCAGTTCAAAGACCAGGACGGCTCTGGAGGCGCACGAGTAGGTCGGAGGTGAAACAATGCATGAGACAGCTTGTGGAACGGGGCAGAAGTAACATTAACACCTAAAGCAAGCTGAAGCGGCTCTGCCAGCGCCGCACGATACGAGGCGACAGTATTCGGCATAAGATGACGGTCCTGGAACAACCAAGAAAGGAAGGACAAAACAACCCTATCAGAGACCAAAGAAAACGTATGCAGTGATAGGAAAAACCGGAAGGACTGCCAGGAAACTTCATACTGCCGCCGAGATGAAGCACGCAGGTAGGAGACCAGCAACGAAGCCACCAGAGCCCATATAAGTGCTGAGAAACTCCCCAGAAGCGAAGACTCGAGGGGAAAAACGAACCAGCCCCATACCGGGCTGGACCAATCTGCAAAAAAGAGGCAGAGCCGCGAAAAGACCCTCAGGTTCGGACACCGAGCAAGCACCGCCCCAACCAAGGCTGGCAAGGAACCAAAAGGAATGGCCACCAGGGAAACAGAAACCCAAGCCTGGCGAGCTGGGAAGGAACCAACCCAGATGAGCAGACACGCCCCATCCGGGAGGAGCCTCCTCCAACCTCCCGGGACCCCGGAAGGACCAACAAGGCCGAAAACAGACGACAACGAGAAGACTCCGCTTGCCAAAGGAGTCGAATCGCAGACTATGCAAACAGCAAGGACCGAATGGCGACGAAAATGGAAGAGCCAGGGCCCAGGCAAAGGCCATCGCGGAAAACAAGCACCACGAGCCGAATCGCGAGATGCGAAGGGAGAAACAGCGATCCCGCAACTCACAGGACCAGCACAAACAGCTCCAGCAGGGAAAAACAAAGCACGCGTCCCCAAGCATTGTATGAGGAGAACTACTCAGGCCGCGTACCGCACTGAAACAAAATCGTACAGTCTGGAAAAAGAACACCAAGAAAATGCCGTAGCCAGGACCGTAATCCCAGCTCCCCCTGACCCAACGAAAAGGAACCGAAAGGGCAGGAGTTGTTGATAGGAAATCGACATTCACCTGCAGATATTGCAGCACAAAAGCGGGCAGGGACATACAAGGAGAGGAAGAAAGAACACAGTCCCATAACTGAAGACTGGGCAGTCCAGTTTCACAGAACCGAACATGTACATAGGCCAACCTAGCACCAACACCAGTATAGCCAAGAAGCACATACCAAATACACAACAATGTGTAGTATAGAGGTAGGAAATAGGGAATTAGGCAATGAAAAGACCCAAAATATGGTCCAAGCTGGTAGCTAGGGACAAGAGAGTACAATGAATATGACAAATGAAGAAAACTTGGGTAGCAATTGGTAGTGCAATGTACATGACCAACTACACTTACAAAGAGACTCCAATGGGTACAGCAGGCACTGGAACGACAGGCAATAAACGAGTGTCCAGAGAGCATTGACCGAGCCAATAATTGATTGTGCAGATACCATGGACTAAGGGAATGAATGAGTGTTCAGATATCGAGAAGAGATTCATGCGCAGAAAGACGAAACAAAAGGCACCGAATCACGGGGCTGCGCCCCAGAGTTTAACGAAGAACAAGATATACGGCCTAGGTAAGGTCACCTTAAGACACATCCTAAGTGGCCAAGCAACACACACTGCAACAATACCCAACACCTCCAAAAAACGAGAACCTGCGCCTAGCTGACACTGTCGTCAGACCGGATAATCTCACCGGAAGAGCACAGACACGACTGTGTCACGACACAGCTGGGCCATGTAAAGGTCCGGAAGCAATGCTAGTGGAGTATGTCCAGAGGTGCGTGCACAGTAGAAGACGAGGTGCTGTATTGAGGTGGAGGTGGCACCACTCCGAGCCACCCCATACCCGTAAGCAAAGAAAAGAACCAGGGGAATTCCCCATATATAAAATCCAGAACACCCCCCCCCCACAGTATCTAGGGGAGCTCTGACTGGAGAGAAGATGAGCGAGAATGGCGGAGAACCCACGATAAAGGTAGCAGAAACCAAACACAAGGTAGCAGCCCCAAAACACAAAACGTTCACCCTCGGCCCCTGCGCCTGAGGTCAGAACTGCCCCACCCATCTTTCGGGAAGGGCATCAACAAGGTGTACTTAACAAATATTGTTAAGGTCGAGACAGGAAGGAGAGACTATGCGAGGACAAAATAATGAGAAAGAATCTAAAGACAAATAGTATGAAGAGGACCAACAAGTCCGAGAAAGGACTGGAAGGAAGCCTCACCGGAAATCTACAGACGTTCCAATAATATTTGAATTATCGAAGAGCTTCGCGAACCTCGAGAAGCAAGCACTAAATCACGGAGGCACATATGGGCCCAACGGCACCCGGGACCAAGGGACATGCAGAAATCCTGAACGAATAGAACATGACTTAGAAAAAGACACGTCCAAAAGAGAAAAGGTGAAGAAAGCTTTGAAAAGCACCCACAGGAAGACAGAACCGACGGACCCAACCCAGGGAGGGCAGACATTAAATTAACTCTGACACAGAGGGGAAGGAAAACCCCACACTAAGGAACTGCAATCCCCACTCTGAAGGTACAAAAACCCAAGTAGGGCTAATAGGGCCAAGGCCCCCCCTCCCCAAGTCAACCCCTTCCCCGCCATGGGAATCTCCACGGCAGGACCTGGGGCCGAATTGTCCCCCCTAAAGCCCTGGCCTCACAAGAAAAAGCCGGGGCAGTCGTAAAACACTAGGAAGGGAGCCCACTGGTCAGATCCACACACCATGGCTGGAAGAACAGGCTCGATTGCCTCTGCTGCCACCACGGAAGAGGAAACCCCCGAGACTGCACGAGTCTCAACCCCCAACTAGACCCATCCCAACTCCGAAACCCTCAGACGTTTCAGAGCCGGAAGCAAGGGGAAGGAACCGGATGCACAACAGTCGGGAAAGGATTAGGAGATGCGGACAGAACCAGACCCGAAGTGACTCCCACTCCCAAGTCCGGGTCCCTATAACCAAAACGGAGCTGAACTCGGGGCATCCGGGGCTGCAACCAACCAAGCATGCTGCAGCAACCGAAACCGAGCATGCAACGGAGCAGCAGCTGCCTGCACCCACATATGTTCAGTAGCAAGGGTGAACTGTAGCATGAACAGACAAACGGCACATGACTCCGGGTCAAAAGAATCACCGACCCAACAGGCAGCATGGCGGAGGCACAACCGGTGAGTGTCGCCCTGAGACAAGGCGACAGATCAGCCTTCAATCTCGCAAGAAAAGGGAGGGGACTCAAGGGGTCATGTCCACCAGACCGCGGGGTTTCCCAGGGCCCTTAGCCGTTGTGTTGTTGTTTGTTGTGTAAGATTCGCTACCTGGAACACAAAAGTTCCAAGTAGCACGGGCTATGGTGAGCCTGTAGTGGCCTTGATGATACGGCCCTTAGCCATTTTAACACTAAGGGAAGCCCAGGC
>WNGS01166442.1:88869-100331 GCA_020271785.1 Procambarus virginalis
GTTATCTTTATTATTTATTTCAAATTTCTTGAAAACTTTGCACATCGTTATCGATTTTTCTTGAATTTATATCAGATGTGAGGTAGGATCAAGGTCTCTCCATGTCTCCTCACAGCTTAAGTCATTACAGTGCAATTTTTTAAGACTCTCTGTATCCTTGTTCCTTTTTATTGACAAGGAGTTTATGCTGGGGAAGGATACTCCAGAATGATTCTTACGTACGTAGCATATTATACGGTTAACAGTTTTGTATACTCTGATTATTTTTTTTAGGCCAGCACATGGTTAGAGGATACGTATATTTCCAAGATCTCATTCTGTCTCATTTACAGAATCCATGAATCGTCTGCACCATTTTTTGTAATGGTCAATTTGGCTCCCTGCTCACTCCCAAACTGTTATTATTACCTTTCACATATTTGTGTTAATATCTGGAGAGAAGGAACTATTTACCATTCCTAAACCTACATCACCAGCATGGGTTTGGGGATGGTAAATCTTGCCTCACAGGTTAAATAGCATTCAATGACCAGGTGACCAGAAATTAGGCAAGAAACAGAAGAGTGGGCAGGCTGCATTTTCTTAGACTGTCAGAGAGCCTTTGAAATGGTACCCCATAAGAGACTAGTCCACAGAGTGGAGAAGAAGGCAGGATTGACAGGGATGATATGTTTCAGTGGATAATGGAGTTCCAAAGCAAGAGAAGATTGGCAGTTAAAGTGAAGGGCAAGATGTCAAAATGGTGATGTTACTATTGATGTCTCACAGTGTTACGGCCTCACTCAGTCAGTAACTGGGGATTTTTCATTTCAAACTTTATATGGGGCCTCAGTGCCTCTTCTCACCAGATCCAACCCCGAGTTATAGGTAAGTTATTAAGAACTGGCAGTAATAGTCATTCCAACGGGAATGGGAGTAAACAACACTAAACAAAACCATCACCATGTATACATTTTAACTATATACACTTCTTATATATGTACAAAATATAATATCGCAGGTGTCACTTCCACACAGGACACTATAAACAAAAGTCTGCGATCATCTAACCCGGCGAGTCCACTTCTATCTTCTATCATACAACGCTCAAGGTTCTCTGAGTCTGTCTTCTATGGTACTCACCCCAGCGAGTTCACGTTTTACAGTAAATCATGGGCTAGTCCTCTACAGACTCGTCAACTCAACATGGCCATCCAGGGCTGCGATAGTTCAATAACCAATACTTCACTGGGTATCACAGACAAATCACAGTCTACACCTACTCGGCCGACTGGAACACGTCTTGAGTTCAGGACTGCCTTGAAATAACTGATTCCTGTCGACCAAGGTTATCTTGAGGTAATCTTGAGATATTTTCGGGGCTTAGCGTCTACGCGGCTCGGTCTTCTACCAGGCCTCTTTTTGTTACACCCCCCCCCCCCCAGGATGCAGCCCATAGCATCTGTCTAACTCACAGGTACCTATTTACTGCTAGGTAACAGGGGCATCAGGGTGAAATATTTTTGCCCATTTGTCTCTACATCCACCAAGGAATCGAACCCGGAACCTCAGGACTACGAATCCGAAGCACTGTCCACCCAGCTGTTGGGCGCCTACACCTGACCACCCACAAGGTACCAAGGTACCAACCACATCACTTCTGAGGAGTAAAAATGATTAATAGGAAGGAAACTACACAGGAGTCAATAAAATCACTGCCTTCCACCGAGAACAGAAAATGGTGTTCATGTAATAATGCACTGGGGACTCCGGACACGAGTTTCCCCATTTCGCCTCATTGATCGTCTACGAATTCGTCGTTCTGCTCTCTAATTAGGTCCACTCTGTTCACTATGAATCACTCAGGCAAGGTCATCTTCACGCTTGACCTCGTTATGCCCTCACTTCCACGAGCTAGACCTTCACTAAACAGCCCTGATACCCCCACATCGATTTCTTCCTTCGGTGGAGTCGACACTGCCATATCACCACCAAGTGTCTCCCTCAGGGCTACATCTGACCTTGCCATTACACAGGCAGGGTATACAATGACTTGCTATCCTCCGACTCACCATCTAGGATGCTAGCTAGGTTCACTGTCTGGTGTTCCATCAGTACCACGGCCATTCTGGCACTCCTCCAGCACAGCTTTCACTGTGAGCTCTGGTAACACCTTGGATCCACACAAGTCATTACCCAGGATTACTTTGATTCCTGGAACAGGTATGTCGGGGCATACTCCCAACATCATCACCTCCGCCGACAAATAATCTGACTTCAGCCAGACAGCACAAATGCGCATGTCACCCTCAAACAATAACCTGTACACCTTTATTTTCTGGACTGCTAGCTAAAAGTTGATTATCCGCGATCAGGCTTCTCAAAATCAGGCTCCGATTCGCTCCCGTATTCCATAGGATATTTACTTGTACTTCAGGTTGACCTATGCTAACCCAACCTTTACTAATGAACGAGCTATACCACTCGTTCACCAAGTTCACTTTCTCTGGTTTGTCCTGTATCAAATTAATACGTGCATTTCGGGGGTCACACATGGTCAGGGTCACAACTCTCTTGCCCAGCCGACAATCTTTCATCATGTGACTTCGTCCATTACATTTATAGCATCTCATTTGTGAGAAGCCTTTTCTATATCCTTCTGAGTGGCTTTGACTGTCCACTCGAGTTCGAGGGACTCTGTGCAGGCGCACCACCTGCACTCTGCTGGGTCTGACTGAACTCTTGACTCCTCGGTACATAATTAGTTTCTCATTTTACTCCTTCATTCTCACTCTTAGATGAGATGTACGACCTTTTTTGAGCTTTAGAATACATACGTTTATTTGCCTATCAAGATTTTTCTCACCCCAGACTCCCCCTGGGTCTGCCATAATTATGTCTCACATCACTCTTCAACCTGCTTTCCTTCAGGATCCGATTGGCCTCTGTAATCACATCTGCCCTATTGGCTGCGTCTCTCACATTCTTCACTCCTGCCTCTTGGATCTTAAATTTCGTTTCAGGGTGCACCATTTCCAGAAATTTTTCCATAATCATCAATTGTTTCAAATCACCATAGGATTCTACACCGACAGCGTCTATGCATTTCTGGAAATGCCTTTCCAGGTTACTTGCCGTCTCAGCTAACATACTTGCAAGGGCCTTTATCATTTCTCTGAAACACTTTTTCCAAGCTTCAGGTGTTAACGGGAAAGAACACAATATGCTGCTCTTCACAGTCCAGTAATCTTGGCATTCCTCCAAAGACAACTGGGTATACGCCTCTCTGGCAGCACCGGGCAATTGTAACTGTACCAATAGAGCCCATTCTTCCCGCGGCCACTGTTTGATGTTGGCTATCTTCTCAAAATGCTCGAAGAAGCTCTCTGACTCCTCAGGCACAAATAGGGAAATGTCTTTTTTCTCTAACTTTATTATCCGGTGGGTGCCATACACGTGTGGTGCTCTCTGGCAATCCACGTTCAATCCTTTGCTCTGCTAAAGCTCTATTTGTTTCTATCTCTGTTTTGTTCTCTCTTTTTCCTTCTCTTGTTCTAACTCCAATTCTCTTATTTGGGTTTTCTCCTTTTCTTTCTCTACTTCTCGCTTAGCTTTCTCTGTCTTTTTCCACTTCCTTCTTCATCGGTAGTTCTAACTTCAACTTCTCCGGTTGGAACTGCCTCTCTCTGTCCTCACGTTCTTGTTACATCTCGAGCTCTAGTTGAAATTTTCCAAGCTCCTGTTCCTATTATTTCTGCTACTGCAGCTACTCATACTTGATCCTTAGGATCTCACTTCAACCCGTTCATCGTCCTCCCTTCCACTTCCCGCTCCTTTCTGGGATCCTTGCTCTGCCGCTTCATTCCTAGCTCTCAACTGCCTAAGGATCTCATCCTTCATTTCCGTCACTTTAGATGACTTCACCATGACGCCACATTTCTCCGCCATCTGCTTCAACTGCTCTTTGGTGCAACCTTCCAAATCTCCAGGCTTGCCTGACTCTACAAATTTCTGCACCTTCTCCATCTTGTCCTGTGGGTCTTCGTGAGAGAGAAAATACCTGCGGTCACGCGGGCTACTGACTGCTGCAATGGGTGTGTCAGTCCAACCTCCTAGACTCGAACTGTGGGTGTGTCAATTCACTATTCTGGATAGGCCTCCAATATTTGTTCTGCCCTGATGGGATTGGGGCTTTTGGGACTAACTTCCAAAAGAAAGCGCTGGTTGTTGCACCAGACTTTTACTTTGCCTACAGGCGGACAGCGTCCCCAACCACTCCCTGACGGAACAAACAACTGACCTCGGCATCCACATTTCCGCTACCGTCAGTGGACTAGCAATGGACACTGGAGTGCTTGTAATTTACCTAGGAGATCACCATTTTGCCTCTTGATCTTGGAGAGGGGTTCAGCATCACATATTTAGGGGTGTGGCTTCAACACTGGCCTCTTAGTCTTGTGTACACACCCTACTCGAGCTGCCATAAGTTCCCACTCTCTCTTTGTTTGGAATGATCTCCTAAATCTCCCTTTCGTCAACTAGTATCTTCTGCCACACTGTCCGCAGCCGTGACTCTCTCTCTCTCTCTCTCTCTCTACCGCTTTCTGGGAAACCTCACCAGGACTAGAGCAAAAGCCAGCTACCATTTACATTTAATATTCAAAGAACGTTTATCTCTGTTTTACTCTGCTCCAAGGTGAACTTCAGATTTTTTGGGCCGTATTTGTCTAGGCGTAGAATTACTAGAGGAGTGTGTCTGGTCCAGTCATTATACCGAAAATATTATCAATATAACGGAAGTACACGTCTGGGCAGAGTGTTCTCTGGTGCTCAAAGGCCGTGTAAACAAAAATTTCCGCTATAGCCACACTACTTGATGCACCAATTGCCGTCCATTTTACTTGTCTGTAATCTGCTGAATTGAAGGATAGAATTGTCCCGCATGATGTACAGAATCGCCTCCTCCGGGAGGGGCCTTCGTGGGGGCCTCCAAACACCAGCATCTCTGAGGGGCTGGAGTATGAGGTGTTTATGGTCGTCGGAATACGTCGAGACCAATCTCGCTGCCTCCAGTTGGTGGATGCTTAGGTAGAGGGAGACTACATCGAGGGAGAAGAGGGGCGTGTTCTCTGGGACAGGTCCTCTGCGTACATTCAGATCCCTCAGTTTCAGCAAAAAAATCTGTTGTGTCTTTCAGATGTTCATCTAAAAGGGAGAGAAGGAGGTTTAGTAGTGCTGTGCAGATCCAGTCAATTAAGTGAGTTGGTGCTTTGCAACTGCTAAGGACTGGTCTGCCATGCCATGTGCCTGTAAGTGGGTGTAAATCTTTCTGAATCTTAGGAAGGAGGTATTGGTTTGAGAGTTCTGCTTTAAAGGCAAGGTAATCCTTGCTGCTGCGCTGAGTATACCTCCTGTTGAGTTTGCTTGTTTATTGTTAAAGAATTTCAGGGCCAGGTTTCTGCTCCTTGTCAAGGCGTTCTCCAGGGCTGTTTGGCCCTGCTGTATTTTTTGGCAAGTCGTCTCGTCTGAGAGGTGCCTTCCTATTTCCTTTGTGTAGTTCGCAGTTCTCCAGACTACAGTACTGCCTTTATCCGCGGGTTTAATTATAATGTCTGGGCGAGCCTTAAGGGCACATAGTGCCTCCCTGTGTGGCCCTGTAAGGTTACAGCGGGTTCTCTGCTTTACATGTGTTTTAAGGCTTTCCAGGGTTGCCTGGATTTGTGGGTGACGTCTATTTAAATTGAAAGTGGTGTTTCCTTGAACTGGGACAAGGTTCAGGTATTTCATTGAGAGCGATCTCTCGAATTTTTGCTTCCTTTCCTAGCGGGGTGTGGCCCCGACCTGAGGTTGCTCCATGCCCTGTTAATCTCTGTCACTAGGTGTGAGAGGGTTGCCTCTACTGCCTGTATGCGTTTGAGTTCTGCAGGAGGCCAATCACAAAGAACAGACCCCAACTCAGAAGGTCCCTCTCTATGGTGCTCAGAGGGATCTGGATACCACTGATTTTTGGGGAGGAATTTTGCCTATTTGATACTGGCCCGTTTGAGGTCAAGTTTTGCCCTCCTCCATAGTTCCACCCGGTGCCGTTTCCGGCGCCGCGGGTGGACCCTCTGTTCCTGCCTCTGTACCTCCCCGGTCTGCCCCTTGCAGGGGGGGTGAGGTCTGAGGGGACTCTGAAAATTCTGGGTAGAGTATGGCCCGGGTTGTTGGGTATAGGATTAAAAGTAAGGGTTTTGTCATAGGGTAGAAACTCTGCTGGGAGGAGAGTATAGGACCAGGGCGGGGACTGCTGGGACAGCATTAGATGGGGCCTGGGCTGCCCCCTGTTTTTGTGCTTGGGGTTGAGTAACCATGTTCTGTGGTTGGGGTTGGTTACCCGAGTTTGAGGTTGAGATGTCGTTCTACCAGGCTATGTAGACTGCGTCCCCAGGTTTTTATGTGGGGCTGAAGGTTGTACCGACGTTTGTAAGGTTGTACCTGTCTCATCGGGAGCAGCCGTAAGACTAACCTGGGGGGGGGGGGGGAGCTTGTTGTTGCCCCGGGGTCTGGACCTGTGGTCTTACGATGCTCGTTACCCTTTGCCATAGTTCCATCCAGGTTCCTTTGCCTGGCGCTATCTGAAAGGTTGCATATTTTGTCATAGCTGCCCTAACCATATAGTAAGTTCCCTGAGTAAGTCGTTGGAGGTGGAGAGTGTTTCGGATGGATTTTCCATCTATAACCCTTCCACAGAGTTGCCCCTACTCTCAGCGGGGGCCAGATTCCATCCAGCAGTCCTTCTGTTATCGTCTCGAGCCCAAATTCTCAATTTTCCAAATTATTATCTGGATGCCGACACAGCAACAACTAAAAAAATTTTGAACCAATTGTTGTTGTGTCGTCGGGGGCTTCAGATAAAAATTCCTAATTGTCACTGGCTCTTCAAGGGTTCCAGGTAAAATTGACTGACTAATTTTGTTAATTAACTGACTGACTAATTTTTGGTCTTCAATTGGACTCTGAATAATTTTGGTCTTTACTGGACTCTGTTCGATTTTGGTCTTAATATTGTCTCAGTCATATTTTTGGTCTTTTACTGATGAAACGCCGTGAATGGATATAAAACTTAAAGACACGGCTAAGATGTCTAGTTTTCTTAACAAAACTTCAATGACAATATTCTCTGAAAATGGACTGTTGAAATATTTTCAGTATTAAACTCTTAAATAAACATCTATGATTATATGAACTCTGAAAATTTTTACCTGGAAAACCTCACAGCTTAGCGACAAACAAAAAAATTTCCTGGAACTCCCGACGACCCAGCGACAATTGGGCCAAAAAATTCTAGTTGTCACTGTGTCGTCATCACTACTACTATGATGACGACACAGCGACAACTAGAATTTTTGGAGGCCAATTGTCACTGTGTCCTTGGGGATTCCAGGTCAAATTCCCCAATTATTTAAAACATTTCCAGCATTCATATGGAGGAAATTCAAAATATTTTCAGAGATCAGTTATATAAAAATATTTTCAGAGTTCACATAAACATAGAAGTTCGTTAAAAAGTTTAAGACCAAAATTTTTCAAGAAGACCATTTTCAGAGAATATTGTCATAGAAGTTCTGTTAAAGAAAATAGATTTCTTAGCAGTAAGTTTTAGTTTTTATAACCATTCATGGCTGTTTCACCCGTAAAAGTCGCAAATTATTCAGAGACTAGTTAAGGACCAAATTTCTTCAGAGTCTAGTTGAAGACCAAAATTAATAAGTCTAGTTAAAGACCGAACTACTTCAGAGATCAGTAGAATACCAAAATTGTTTAAAGACTATTTTAAGACCGAAATTCTTCAGAGTCCATTTTAAGACCAAAATTGCTCAAGGATCATTTTAAGATAAAAAAATGTAGAGTTTCATCCTCGCTGAGCTCCTAAAAAGTTCTTATGGATATAATTCAAATATTGGCAGAGACAATTTTAAGACCAAAATTGAAAAGAGTCCAGTTTGAGATCAAAAGGCAAGGTCCAAAAGCTATTAGCTAGATTCTGCAGACAAATAGTAAATACACACGTACACAATTAAGAAATCCCCATGGCAGGGAAGAAACGTAAGGAACAAAATTAGTGGAAGTTATAGACAGGAATTTCCTAACATGTGAAGAAAGACAAGGAAAACTGGAGTGGATACATCAAGCCTGTTATACCTGATTTTCACTTAGAATGACGAAGACATTACGAATCTGGGACATGAAATTCCACTAGGAACCAGTGAGCATTGTGTCCTAGTCTTTGACTAAATAATTGAGCTTAAAATTATGTAGTCAAAGACTAGGACACAATGCTCACTGGTTCCTAGTGGAATTTCATGTCCCAGATTCGTAATGTCTTCGTCATTCTAAGTGAAAATCAGGTATAAAAGGCTTGATGTATCCACTCCAGTTTTCCTGTCTTCTTCACATGTTAGGAAATTCCTGTCTATAACTTCACTAATTTTGTTCTTACGTCTTCCCTGCCATGGGGATTTCTTAATTGTGTACGTGTGTATTTACTATTTGTCTGCAGAATCTAGCTAATAGCTTTTGGACCTTGCCTTTTGATCTCAAATGGACTCTTTCAATTTTGGTCTTAAAATTGTCTCTGCCAATATTTGAATTATATCCATAAGAACTTTTAGGAGCTCAGCGAGGATGAAAACTCTACATTTTTTATCTTAAAATGATCCTTGAGCAATTTTGGTCTTAAAAATGGACTCTGAAGAATTTCGGTCTTAAAATAGTCTTTAAACAATTTTGGTATTCTACTGATCTCTGAAGTAGTTCGGTCTTTAACTAGACTTATTAATTTGGTCTTCAACTAGACTCTGAAGAAATTTGGTCCTAAACTAGTCTCTGAATAATTTGCGACTTTACGGGTGAAACAGCCATGAATGGTTATAAAAACTAAAACTTACTGCTAAGAAATCTATTTTCTTTAACAGAACTTCTATGACAATATTCTCTGAAAATGGTCTTCTTGAAAATTTTGGTCTTAAACTTTTTAACGAACTTCTATGTTTATGTGAACTCTGAAAATATTTTTATATAACTGATCTCTGAAAATATTTTTGAATTTCCTCCTATGAATGCTGGAAATGTTTTAAATAATTGGGGAATTTGACCTGGAATCCCCAAGGACACAGTGACAATTGGCCTCCAAAAATCTAGTTGTCGCTGTGTCGTCATTCATAGTAGTAGTGATGACGACACAGTGACAACTAGAATTTTTTGGCCCAATTGTCGCTGGGTCGTCGGGAGTTCCAGGAAATTTTTTGTTTGTCGCTAAGCTGTGAGGTTTTCCAGGTAAAAATTTTCAGAGTTTCATTAATCATAGATGTTTATTTAAGAGTTTAATACTGAAAATATTTCAACAGTCCATTTTCAGAGAATATTGTCATTGAAGTTTTGTTAAGAAAACTAGACATCTAGCCGTGTCTTTAAAGTTTTTATATCCATTCACGGGCGTTGTCATCAGTAAAAGACCAAAAATATGACTGAGACAATATTAAGACCAAAATCGAAACAGAGTCCAGTTAAAGACCAAAATTATTCAGAGTCCAATTGAAGACCAAAAATTAGTCAGTCAGTTAATTAACAAAATTAGTCAGTCAATTTTTACCTGGAACCCTTGAAGAGCCAGTAGTGACAATTAATTTTTATCTGAAACCCCCCGACGACACAACAACAATTGGTTCAAAATTTTTTTAGTTGTTGCTGTGTCGGCATCCAGATAATAATTTGGAAAATTGAGAATTTGGGCTCGAGACGATAACAGAAGGACTGCTGGATGGAATCTGGCCCCCGCTGAGAGTAGGGGCAACTCTGTGGAAGGGTTATAGATGGAAAATCCATCCGAAACACTCTCCACCTCCAACGACTAACTCAGGGGAACTTACTATATGGTTAGGGCAGCTATGACAAAATATGCAACCTTTCAGATAGGCCAGGCAAAGGAACCTGGATGGAACTATGGCAAAGGGTAACGAGCATCGTAAGACCACAGGTCCAGACCCCGGGCAACAACAAGCTCCCCCCCCCCCCCCAGGTTAGTCTTACGGCTGCTCCCGATGAGACAGGTACAACCTTACAAACGTCGGTACAACCTTCAGCCCCACATAAAAACTGGGGACGCAGTCTACATAGCCTGGTAGAACGACATCTCAACCTCAAACTCGGGTAACCAACCCAACCACAGAACATGGTTACTCAACCCCAAGAACAAAAAAACAGGGGGCAGCCCAGGCCCCATCTAATGCTGTCCCAGCAGTCCCGCCCTGGTCCTATACTCTCCTCCCAGCAGAGTTTCTACCCTATGACAAAACCCTTACTTTTAATCCTATACCAACACACCCGGGCCATACTCTACCCAGAATTTTCAGAGTCCCCTCAGACCTCACCCCCCTGCAGGGGGCAGACCGGGGAGGGACAGAGGCAGGAACAGAGGGGTCCACCCGCGGCGCCGGAAAACGGCACGGGTGGAACTATGGAGGAGGGCAAAACTTGACCTCAAAGGGCCAGTATCAAATAGGCAAAATTCTCCCCCCCAAAATCAGTGGTATCCAGATCCCTCTGAGACCATAGAGAGGGACCTTCTGAGTTGGGGTCTGTTCTTTGTGATTGGCCTCCTGCAGAACTCAAACGCCTACAGGCAGTAGAGGCAACCCTCTCACACTAGTGACAGAGATTAACAGGGCATGGAGCAACCTCAGGTCGGGGCCACAACCCCGCTAGGAAAGGAAACAAAAATTCGAGAGATCGCTCTCAATGAAATACCTGAACCTTGTCCCAGTTCAAGGAAACACCACTTCAATTAAATAGACGTCACCCACAAATCCAGGCAACCCTGGAAAGCCTTTAAAACATGTAAAGCAGAGAACCCACTGTAACCTTACAGGGCCACACAGGGAGGCACTACGTGCCCATAGGCTCGCCCAGACATTATAATTTAAACCGCGGATAAAGGCAGTACTGTAGTCTGAGAACTGCGAACTACACAAAGGAAATAGGAAGGCACCTCTCAGACGAGGACGACTTGCCAAAAAATACAGCAGGGCCAAACAGCCCTGGAGAACGCCTTGACAAGGAGCAGAAACCTGGCCCTGAAATTCTTTAACAATAAAAAGCAAACTCAAACAGGAGGTATACTCAGCGCAGCAGCAAGGATTACCTTGCCTTTAAAGCAGAACTCTCAAACCAATACTCCTTCCTAAGTTCAGAAAAGATTAAGATTTACACCTCTTACAGGCACATGGCATGGCAGACCAGTCCTTAGCAGTGCAAAGCACCAACTCACTTAATTGACTGGATCTGCACAGCACTACTAAACTCCTTCTCTCCCTTTTAGATGAACATCTGAAAGACACAACAGATTTTTTTGCATGCAAAAACTGAGGGATCTGAATGTACGCAGAGGACCTGTCCCAGAGAACACGCCCCTCTTCTCCCTCGATGTAGTCTCCCTCTACCTA
>WNGS01166442.1:101331-116769 GCA_020271785.1 Procambarus virginalis
TTTGAATGAGTACATGATACAGAGGGAGCATACTCTTGAAACATCTTTGAGGGTATTATGTTGATACAGACAAGTTCCATTCCTTGTCTTGTATGTATATGACTAGAATGGATGGTGGCAGCATCTTCTATTTTCTACTTCTACTATCTACCTCTTCTACTTCTACTATCTACTTTCCTACTTCTACCTATCTACCCCTCCTTCTACCTCTTCTACTTCTCCTACTCACTCCTACTTACTCATTATTCTATTTCTCCCCCCCCCCCCGTTACAATGATGGCAGCGGTGTTGAACAATGTTAATGTAGCAGGTGTTAATTTAACATTGTTCATCCCACGTGTCCTTTTGCCGCTCAGGCGCTATCAGGGAGATATTGACAGGTGTTTAAGATTCGCGAGTTAGCGAGTTTTTTTTTTCAGGTTAGGAGATAGTGATTTTCTGGCGATGTGTTCTTGTGATTTTGTGAGTTTTGGAGTTCAGGGAATGTTCACCAGAACTTGCGTGTGTAGTGATTTATGTTAGTGATAAGATTTGGTGAGTTGGGAACTTAGCGGTTGGTGGTGTGCAGGTCATCTGAGTGTGACAGGTGACCCGCATGTCCCACGGGGACACCCAGCCACCGCTGGTCCCCAGGTCAGTTGGGGATGGCAGGTGTATTTCTTAAGTAGTTTTAAGTGGTGGTTCTGCTCAGATTATTGCGATCAACTGTTTTACTCCATTTGAACGCAATAACCCGAGGTGTACTGGTATTGTACAGCATACTAGGGGAGGCTTAGTATGTCAGTTGACTCACGTCTAGGGACGCCTGGCGTTGAAGTCTGGTCACAGGGTGTGGCAAAAGTTTGAGTTGTGGACCCGCAGAGAAGCGAGGGAAACACTCGAGTCACGTAGGTGACTGTAGGATAAGGGTGGGAGTAACGGTTAATTAAGTACTTAAGATTAAGAACGGTACAGTTAAGTTAGGCTAGTGTTTGGTCTCTATTAGTATTGATATTTTTTGTGGAGATTCGTTTAGTGACAAATTTAAGTAGTGACGATCTTATTCTCTCTTCTCTAACTTTCCTCTGTTACTGTTTTTGTTCCACCAAGTCAGTATCATTCAGAGTTAATTGGATTATTTTAAAATTTAAGTGTAGTTGTTGCCAGGAGGAGAACCTTATGTCTAGACTGTGTGAACCCTATGCAAACTACAGGGTCACACAGCAGCTTGAAACACGGTATTGTCGCCTTTATGTTCATTCCCAGGTTGTCGCCAGAGGAGAGGTGCGCACATATACGGAAGAGGGAGACGGCGGCTTTGTACCACACCCAGGGGCGGTTATTACCACCACCACGGCAACCAGCCCCTTACCTGGAGGTCATGGGTCCACCACCACCACCATCACCCCGAGGGACCCCCAAGATGCAGCCACTCGGTCGGTCAACATTGGACTCCAGGGGACCCCAGGACGGACGGCCCCCAGTGGACCCCAGGACGGACGGACCCCCAGTGGACCCCAGGTCGTTCTGCAGACGACCCCAGACGACCCAGTAAAAATGGAAGAGGAGCAACAACGACTCCAGTCTGTCCCACCAACATCGGTCTACCTAGGATGGACCCCAGGACGGACAGACCCCAAATGGACCCCAGGTCGCTTGTCTAAGACCCAAGAGAGAAGAAGAAGAGAGAGAGAGAAGAAGAAGAGAGAAGAATGAAGAAAGAAGAGAGAAGAAAGAAGAGAAGAAGATAAGACCAAGCTGAGTGAGACACGATGCCTAGTGTCCCTTGCTGGTGTCACCATTATTGCATGGAGCATAATTGCAAGACAGGATCGTTTGCCTTAACTGGCCGCCCCTCCTGCAAGCATGGTGCTCTGTTGAGTGATTCCTCCTGTGTCGTGCGGACTTGATGTGGCTGTCAGAAGTGGCTCTCTGAAGGAGGCGTGCTGGAGCAACTGGGAGGGAAGAAGTAGGATGGGATTTCTAAGGTGCCAATTATATGGAGGTCTCGAAACTTGTAGTCCCTATAGCTGTGAAGAACCCCAATATACGTCTCTCATGGTGACTGACGTAGGGCCAATTACAGATCAGCTGGGACAACCGAATTCCACGGTCCTGTGCGCAGTTCAAGTAGTAACGGCTTCCTGGTTGGCAAGAGTTGTTGTGCGTTAACTACGGAGAAGCAACGGATGCGGCTGTGTTGAAGAAATATGGTACAGGACTATCTACAGGACCAAGCAGTGACACCGCCCAGCCAGAGACAATGGACGCCTGTCTACATATTTCATTTTTAGAGTAGGATGATGTATATTTGTTAGCTAGGATGTAATTTTTTCCGTTAATAAAGTTGTCGCATACAGCTAGCTTGCTTTAGCAGTGTTGCAAAAACTTTATTTTCGGGGAGAAGGGGAGATGTAACACTGTAAAGGTGTTTGGTTTAGTTTTATTTAATACATACATGGAGATATATGAGTCACAGACAAGGATTCGACAGACGCCAACTTGTCTGGCCTGGATCTCACACCTCTAGTGTTAATGACACCGAGTTGACCTGAGGTCAGGTCATGCGAATCTCACCTGGCTCTCGCTAATCTTATAATTGAGCCGGGTAGCCTTCAAACATGCCGACGTTTAAGGAGTGGCTGGTAGAGTGCCTGAGGCTATCTAACTTGTGGGCGGAGTTAGCCACTAGGTTTCCCAATATATACTCGGGGAGATATCGATTCGAGAGGAGAAGGACAGAAGAAGCAGAGCAATAGACAGAAGAACAGCCAGCAGCGGCCAGCCGTCCACACAGGCGGTCAGCCGGCGGGGCGGGACAGTCTCTGTCAACTACAGACCCCCTCCCCTCTATCCAGCTATAAGCTCAGACACTTGATGAGTTGAACATTGAGGTGACTTGGTCGTGTTTACTAAACAAGTGTTGTGTGACGAGCAGGGGCAGTCGAGTTGTAGGGTTCTCGAATTCTTGGATGATGACTCACTTTGAAATATTAAGCTTGAACATTTATGCTTGCTTAAATTATTGATACTTAGTATGTGAAATATAATTGAAAGTTATTATTTAAAGTGTGTTTAACTTTGTTCCCTAGAATTTTGAATGAGTACATGATACAGAGGGAGCATACCTCTTGAAACATCTTTGAGGGTATTATGTTGATACAGACAAGTTCCATTCCTTGTCTTGTATGTAATGACCTAGAATGGATGGTGGCAGCATCTTCTATTTTCTACTTCTACTATCTGCTCTTCTACTTCTACTATCTACTTTCCTACTTCTATCTATCTACCCCTCCTTCTACCTCTTCTACTTCTCCCACTCACTGCCTACTTCCTCATTATTCTATTTCTCTCCCCCCCCCGTTACAATGAAAGCAGAAGCTAGAAGTTGGGTTTGGTGGCCAAAAATAGACCAGGATATTGCTGAGGTAACAAAAAATTGTCATATTTGCTTTAAGAATTATCAGAAACCATAGGCCCCAGTACTTTCTTGGCCATGCACTGGAAAACCCTGGTCTAGACTTCATGTAGATTATGCGGGACCTATGGATAACAAATATTACCTAGTGGTGGTGGATTCATACACCAAATTTCTGGATGTGCATGTGTGTAATTCCACCACATCATCTGTAACTTGTGAATTACTAAGGAAAACATTTTGTAATTTTGGATTGCCAGACATAATTGTCTCAGACAATGCTCCTTATTTTGTTTCTGTGGAAATGGAGGAATTTTTTTTTCGAAAAAAATGGTATTAATTAAACATGTAACACCTGCCCCCTATAATCCTTCTTCAAATGGCCTAGCAGAGAGAGCAGTGAGATCCTTGAAAGAAGGGTTAAAGGGGTTTACGGAAGGTACTATTAATACAAGGCTTTGTAGATTTTTATATAATCAAAGGAAAACTGTTCATTCTACTACTGGTAAATCTCCTTCTGAATTACTGTTTAATAGGCACTTTAAAGTGCACATGGAAGCAGTAAAGACAGATCTCGATAAAGAGAAATCGATAACTAACTTGGCCAGTCAGTTGGCTCAGGGAGAGGAATTGTTGTTTAATGAGGGGGATGCAGTATATGCAAGGAATTTTGGAAGTGGAAAGCCCTGGTTGGAAGGAAAAATTAGGGAAGTCCTGGGCCGCAGGAACTTCACTGTGCAAGTGCAGAGTTTTAAGAACATTAATTGGAAAAGGCATGCAGATCAGCTCATGCCAAGGTTCACAGGGAATTTTGAAGACCGTTCAGGTGGGGGTGGGGCAACTAGTGATATCCATCCTAATAATGAAGGGATAGCAGCACCTGCAGGAGACCGGGAGGCAGAACAAGGGGCAGCAGAGGGCAATGGGGATACAGTTAACCCTATGGACTCTACAAGGAGTAATTCAGAAGAATGTTTCCCAGAATTACAGGTCAGGACTCCCAGTTGAGAAAATCAGGAAGAGTCATACGACCGCCTAATAGACTTAACCTGTAGGGATAGAGTTTATTTAAAAGGGGAGGAATGTTGGGATTGAGTACTACAGATGTTGGAGGTAGCATGTTTGGAGCAGATGCTCTTTTGTTTATGATCTTGTTAATAATATTTCATGTACCTGATAATTGTTTTGTTGTTACTGGCGGAGAATAAAACCATGAGGACGAAGATTCTTTCTCTTACCACAATTATAACAGTTGCTGTCTAGCCTTAGCTTCAATTTCTAACTGTAGTTGACTAGCCTTAGCCTCAGTTTTTAACTGTCGAGCTTCAAGCTCTCTCTGTTGAGCTTCGGCCTCTAATATATTCTGTTGCCTTTCAAATTTACATTCTTTCTCTCGAGCCTCAACCTTAGCATATGCTACTTGTGCTTCCAACTCAAGACGCCATAAAGCAATCTGTTCACTTGTCTTCTCATGTACCTCATCCAGAATTTCTTCCCTGACTCATCATTTTCTACTAGATCGGTCACTATCACTCTCAGGATTTGTGCCTTATTCATTTTATTGTTGGCTGTTAATTCTAACTTAGTTGCCATATTTATTAAGGCAGACTTTTTTAGGTTTTTAATTTCCCTCAAAGTCTGGATTAGCCAACAACGACTCCACTTGATCCTCCATTGTTAACTAGCAATTGGCACTTTACTAACTAAAATAATTAAACAGAATGGCACGGCACTAAACACTTCACTTTATATTGACATGACACTGAAAATTTGCTTTGCCACACTGCGCAAAAAAAAAAATAGGATGACTTACCTCCAAAATCGTGAAGCGTAGATTGATGATAAAACACAAGACGACTCATTGGCATGCAACACTACACAAGTTTCTTAAAGCACACTTGTTGCTAGAAAGGCAAGGTTAGATTAGCAAAGATTTAAATATATGTGGGAAACAACATCCCGGATCTAGGCCCCCAAAATATATCATAACCTATACACACCGCTCGTTAAACTTACAGGGACAAGACGTTATTATTCTAGGGAAGAATTTGAACCTTGTATCTAAATACGTTCAACCAGGAGTGTCTCATCAGTACATCACATACATAATAAGTAGAATGTTCACCAGGGTAATCATCACATGTATATAAATATTTATATAATAATAAAAATGTATATTTATAAAAACTAAATTGGTCTTTCACGTATAACAGTAATCAAATGGCCTATTATGTATAAAGTTTTCTCACCAGATAATTGTAACTACTAAGACAAATACAGGAATTAAACAGACACTTTTTAGACCAGTTGACGATAGGAACGGCCCTCAGCTACTGAGTAAATTTGCGTCAGGACGCCCCACACTCGCTCCCTTACAACATAATGAATGGCAAATATATAATAAATTTAATTTGTTAAATGAGCAACAATACTGTGCTAAAGCAAATATTAAAATAACTTAGATAAGAATGATTAAGTTTACATGCATAAACAGAGGTAATGTATTTTATATAAATCACAATTATTCATATTTAATAATAAAGAGGAAAATGCTGGCAACTACACAATAAAAGCATTCCTATAGTCTATCAGGAAGTTGACTCGAAAATCACACGTCTAGTACCTGTGACTAGCAAGCCCCGCTCCTGTCCCCTGTGTTGCCAACTATACGATGCGATATATATATATATATATATATATATATATATATATATATATATATATATATATATATATCGTACCTAGTAGCCAGAACGCACTTCTCAGCCTACTATGCAAGGCCCGATTTGCCTAATAAGCCAAGTTTTCATGAATTAATTGTTTTTCGACTACCTAACCTACCCTAATCTAACTTTTTCGGCTACCTAACCTAACCTAACATATAAAGATAGGTTAGGTTAGGTTAGGTTAGGTTGGGTTGGTTAGGTTCGGTCATATAACTACGTTAATTTTAACTCCAATAAAAAAAATTGACCTCATACATAATGAAATGGGTAGCTTTATCATTTCATAAGAAAAAAATTAGAGAAAATATATTAATTCATGAAAACTTGGCTTATTAGGCAAATCGGGCTTTGCATAGTAGGCTGAGAAGTGCGTTCTGGCTACTAGGTACGACATATATATATATATATATATATATATATATATATATATATATATATATATATATATATATATATATAAACATTTTTGGATGAGGTGAACAAAACTTTTAAAAGAAGACAGAGCAAACTTTCTACACAAGACAGAACACGGTGCAATGGGTATAGAATGGAAGTAACTGTAAAGGGCCTATTGGCCCATATTTCTTGATGCTTCTATATTGGTGCGGAGTCTTGAAGTGGGTAGAATATAGTTGTGCATTAATTTACTGTTGATTGCTAGTGTTGATTTCTTAATGTGTAGTGCCTCGCAGATGTCAAGCCGCCTGCTTTCGCTGTATCTATCGATGATTTCTGTGTTGTGTATACACAGAAATCGTGTTGCGTACAACACAGAAATCATCGATAGATACAGTGATAGCAGGCGGCTTGACATCTGCGAAGCACTACACATCAAGAAGTCAACACCAGCAATCAACAGTCAATTAATGCACAACTATATTCTACCCACTTCAAGACTCCGCACCAATATATATATATATATATATATATATATATATATATATATATATATATATATATATATATATATGTGCCCTTTTGTTCCTGAAGGAGGTGGGCGAGGAACTCATTGGGAAGACTAGAGACCCAAGAGCGGCCAGTTTCATGTTCCAGCGCCTGAGTGTCGCTGTTCAGAGGGAAAATGCGTGCTGTATCTTGGGTACGCACCCGACCCCTGAAGAGCTGGACGAGGTCTTCGAACACTGATTGGTATATTGTTATATAAGTGTGTGTTTTCTGTAAACTGTAGCATTGCAATAAAATCAAATAAAAAATATTAAAAAAATAATAGGGGTGGTAGGAGAGGAAAAGATTAAAGTTTTCAGTGAGAATCCACAAGGTCTTCTCTGAACACTATTTTCTTCTTCGAGGATGTGGGTCCCTTTAATTAAACCAGTGGTGGTACCCCTAAATAAATATTATATGTATATATATATATATATATATATATATGTATATATATTGTCGGGGTGTTCACGGTTCTTGGGGGTTTGGGTTAAGGGTTAAAGCAACGGTAGACTAGACCTCCTCTCCAGGTGGTTGCTCTGATACTAACCCTTACTCACCGTCGTTCTACGGGTCTTCCCTCGATCCTCTAGGCTCCACTGCGCACCCAGGAGAGTACCCCAGTCGACCTCACAACCGGCCTTAAGTTGTAAGATGAGTGGAGACACAGATTGTTTCCTCAATTTGTGGCCCGCCCCGGCAGAGAACTATCACACAGCCTTCAAGGTCGCCAACTTGTGTTTTTAGGTGTCCAGTAACACTGCAGTGGTGAGGTGTAATTGTGGTAATTGTGGTAAGAGCAATTTCGACTAGTTTGGTCTCAGGCAAGTAATTACTTCTGTCACTTCTATTTCCTTTTGGCGGTCACAAGATAAATCGAGGGGATGATATCTAACACCAAAGAGTTTTGGTATTTTACTTAAAAGACAACGAGAAACATATATGCATCAAAAACATATCAGGATCATTGTATAACAGCTGCTCAATCCGCAGCAAAATAATCTGGGCGCACCGATATGGCAACATCCGGCAGCCCCTTGCGTCACCTGTCAGATATCAGCTGATCGGGGCCCTCGTGACCGTGAGAAAGGCTAGTACTTGTTTTCTAATTCTGTCACGATCCCCGTTTATTTAACTTTTCGCAAAACACTGTATTTAACATTCACATGACATACTTATGATTCCACTGGGTTGCGATACACCACTTCACGGGCCTCACGATCAATATCTTATTCACACTGCACTCACAGTGACTTTTCACCGTACCAAAAGATTACTCTATTCTTAATAATATTTACTGTGAATGCACTCGCTTGATCACTGAACTTATCTTTAAATCTATACTTCCTCTTAAAGATATATCACTGGCAATCACTTCAAGTAAACAAGATTATTCAGTACACAGGCATGTCATAGATAAATCATTGATCGAATCACAGGCATATATATATATATAAATCATGGAGACCAATACACAGGCATTTATATCAATAAATCATGGAGATCAATACACAGGCATTTATATGAATAAATCATGGAGATCAATACACAGGCATTTATACAAATTCTGGGCTCATAGCCTAACACCAAATCTGGTTTACTACTAATATATTTAATAATAATAATCACAGGAAATGAATTACAGTCACAGTAAATTCCTTAATGAATCCTGGTGCTTGCACACACCCACACATAGATATATATGTAAACTGATACTGTGAGCGCTCTGGGTAGCCTCACCACACACTGTGCTCTCTGTGACAGACTCAGGTGAGACTTGCTCACGACATATAAAATATTCTGACAAATATCTATAGCTAACTAAAGGGGAAATGGGAGGGTAACTGTAAACACCTACTTTACCTATCCTAGGATGACAGTTGGGTTGTAGCTCCTGGTCCAGGCTCTCGCCTCGTACACCCTCCAGAAACACAAGCCAACGTCATAGGATGTTCGCGTCTCGCCGCTTTCTGTACACTGCAGGTCCGTGCTTCCCCTACAGTACGTCACAGGGTTGAAGTCGGTCTCCTGGCTGTCAACTTTCCTCCCAACTACGGCAGCCAGCCTACGTCTCGGCGGTCGTCGTACGTTTCCCAATTAGTCCCTTGTCACTGTACTCCTAGAGGAACTGCCTCTCACCACTACGAAGTCACTGTGAAGTTATCAGCCGTCCCAGGCGATACTGCTTAAGCTCCACACGCACAGCACCCGACTTCAGAGCACTTGAAGCTCACTACACTGTCAATTCCCTCGTCGTCTAGGTATGTCACTAGGTATTTGGGAAGACTTCTCGACGTGCTTGCATCCAACTGTTGACTCGTAGGGTTCCACGAAGGTGGGGTTACTGTCAAACTTGACAGGATCGTCAATCACACGTCCAACCTGGTTGACAAGGCGGTCAACCCGGTTCGCTCACGGCAGAATGGCCCAGCCACTAAACTGTCTCCTATTCTGGTGAACCATCAAGGACGTTGCACGCGTCAGTGCCCGGCCCACTTCTTGCAACGCACCTGTCCCTGAGCACTTGTTGCTCAATATTCTGTCAATTCCTTATCTGAGCCACATCTGGGTTGCAGGAAGACCTCACAGAGTGCGCGCTAACAACAGGAGACGCTTACATCCACCGGAGCTCGGTAATCCGTCACTCAGACAGGATGACCGGTCGCACGTCCTGCCTCTCGAACGCGTCGTGCGAGACTGATGGCGCGAAAGCGCTGCTAAGGCTGGACTCCCCCTGCCTATGTGACGTCACATTTTCCAAAGTAGGTTTTCATTGGCTCCCAGTGCCACGTCGCTGACGGTGACCAATCTGGCGACACTGACGTCACACAGTTTTGGCGGGAGAACAGACTCGCCAGCGCCATTTTGGCTTCCTAAAGGGCCTATCCCACAGGCCAAAATATTCTTCTTTCACGAATTTCTCGGCTGTTCTCTCCCACATATGTTCAACTGATGCCTGCAACGTAGAGAACGCTCGGGAATAGTGGACATGACTCTTACAGCAGGCGTGGGAGAATTAGAAGGGGGGAACACCGTCACAATATATATATATATATATATATATATATATATATATATTATATATATATATATATATAGGCCGAAGCTATTGAAAACCCCCCCCCCCCCCCGGCGGTTGCCAAAAAATGAGGTGATTTGATAATATGCTATGCCCAAGATTACCATCCGAGTGCCGGCGGGGAAGTGGTTCAAATAGCTTCAGCTATCACTTCCTTATGTCCGGTCGTGATGGTCAAGCGGATTAAGGCGTCCCTGTACATACCAGTTGCGTTGCTCCTGGCAGTATGGGTTCGAGTCACTTCTGGGGTGTGAGTTTTTAGTTGCATATAGTCCTTGGGACCATTCAGGCTTGTTCTCATATTATTATATATATATATATATATATATATATATATATATATATATATATATATATATATATATATATATATAATCTTTTCAGCGCCTTAGTGTGGCAATCCAGAGAGAAATGCTCACTGCATCCATGGTTCCTGCCCGCCATCTGAGGAGCTGGAGGAGCTATTCAACTTGTGACAAGCAGCCTTGTACCCTGCATGTAATCAATATTGTAACTTTTTTTGTGTAATTACATTTTCAAATAAAGTTAGATAAATATACACACATACCAAAAGAATAGGGGGGTAGGTGAAGTATCAAAGTGTTCAGTGAGGATCCACAAGGTCTTCTCTGAGTACTCTTATTTTCTTCTCTGAGGCTATGGGTCCCCTACACTTGCACCAGAGGGGTCCCCCCTCAAAAAAAATAAAAAATTATATATATATATAATATATATATATATATATATATAATATTATATTATATATATATATATATATATATATATATATATATATATTCTGTTCATATAGCCTCGGCTATCACTTCCTTATGTCCGGTCGTGATGGTCAAGTGGTTTAAGGCGTCCCTGTATATATATATATATATATATATATATATATATATATATATATATATATATATATATCTGAAAACTCACACCCCAGAAGGACTCGAACCCATACTGCCAGGAGCAACGCAACTGGTATGTACAGGGACGCCCTAAACCACTTGACCATCACGACCGGACATAAGGAAGTGATAGCGAGGCTATATGAACCACTTCCCCGCCGGCACTCGGATGGTAATCTTGGGCATAGCATTTTATCAAATCACCTCATTTTTGGGGCAACACGTGAGGAACACAAATGCAAACAAGCCTGAATGGTCCCCAGGACTAGATACAACATCCGAGTGCCGGCGGGGAAGTGGTTCATATAGCCTCGGCTATCACTTCCTTATGTCCGTCGTGATGGTCAAGTGGTTTAAGGCGTCCTGTACATACCATTGCGTTGCTCCTGGCAGTATGGGTTCGAGTCACTTCTGGGTGTGAGTTTTCAGTTGTATCTAGTCCTGGGGACCATTCAGGCTTGTTTGCATATATATATATATATATATATATATATATATATATATATATATATATATATATAATATTATATTTATATAATATATATATATATATATATAATATATATATATATATATATATATATATATAATTATATATATATATATATATATATATATATATATATATATATATATATATATATATATATATATATATATGTCGTACCTAGTAGCCAGAACGCACTTCTCAGCCTACTATGCAAGGCCCGATTTGCATAATAAGCCAAGTTTTCATGAATTATTTTTTTTTCGACTACCTAACCTAGCTAACTTAACCTAACCTAACTTTTTCGGCTACCTAACCTAACCTAACCTATAAAGATAGGTTAGGTTAGGTAGGGTTGGCTAGGTTCGGTCATATATCTACGTTAATTTTAACTCCAATAAAAAAAATTGACCTCATACATAATGAAATGGGTAGCTTTATCATTTCGTAAGAAAAAAAATATAGAAAATATATTAATTCAGGAAAACTTGGCTTATTAGGCAAATCGGGCCATGCATAGTTGGCCGAGAAGTGCGTTCTGGCTACTAGGTACGACATATATAACCATACACTTAAGTATATATAGTTACACATAGATCAAGAAATCTAACAAAATCAACCGTATTCCCAATGAAAGAATCTTCACCTAACTCAAGGGACAATGGGGAAGGGAAGGGAACTATCTAGGGGAAAGCGCCAAGCCATTACGACTATATAGCACTGGGAAGGGGTCAGGATAAGGGTTTGGGATGGGATGGAGGGAAAGTAATGGTTTCCAACCACTTGGCCGGTCGGGGATTGAACGCCGATCTGCATGAAGCGAGACCGTCGCTCTACCGTCCAGCCCAAGTGGTCTGGCAGGGACAATGGGGAGGGAAAGGTTATCCACCTTTACAATCAAAATCAGCTGTGGATTCCACATCGCGATGACAGACGGGGTCTGGTTCCTCGCAGTTCTGCTCAGCGATGACAGTGTTCCGTCACACTGTAGGAACCCCCCCCCCCCCAGAATCCGCAGGCTGGCTCATCGTTTCCGTTCTTCCTTCCTCACTGCAGCTCCTCCTCCAGGCGCACATTTAAACACTACAGAATGCCACTGCTCTTGGCTTCTTCCCTCAGTCACTGAAAAGGGTTCATCCTCCCTGTAATCTCGTTGACAGTGCTGATACTCCTCGGAAGTCTGGGACTGTCTTTTCCTCAGCTTCACTCAGTTACCCTTGCCAGTAGCCCGCAGGGCCCTACACACGGCTCCTCCCAGTATTAATTAGCTGCCACAGGACCGCAGGTATTGTCAGCCTCCAGCTCCTAGTGTGTTCTTCCCACCAGCGAAGCACTTCCTATTCAGCACCCCAGGAGATTACAAGCCTTCCTCGTCGTTGGTACTGGTAACTTTTGCTGAGTAAATCCCTCCTGAGGCCTCACTGCCTCCTAGACTAGCGAGCTGGTAACTTTTGCTGAGTAAATCCCTCCTGAGGCCTCAGTGCCTCCCAGACTAGCGAGTTCTCAAGCGCATCTCCGTTCGCTGACGTCACTGGAGAGTCTCTGGCGCCACTTCCCGCCTCTAGTCGCTTTAAGTTTACACCTCCGACCTCCTACGTCACGCCCTTGGCGCCACGCCATTGGTCCACGATGCCTCGCACCTGAGGCTGACCAATCAACACGGCTCCCACTATGCATTGCATCCTGGCCTCTTCTGACGGGAAAGTTTACTTCCCACTGCCATACTTTCCCTGACAGGGAAGCCTAAAGTTATACTAGGGAAGGGAAATATCAGTGTGAAACCGCCAAGCCATTACGACTATATAGGGCTTGGAAGGGGTCAGGATAAGGATTGGGGATGGGACGCCAGGGAAGGAATGGTGCCCAACCACTTGGACGGTCAGGGATTGAACGCCGACCTGCATAAAGCGAGACCGTCGCTATACCGTCCGGCCCAAGTGGTTACCTAAAGTCATACGCAAAACCCTAATTTGTCGCCAACTGTAAACTCGGGCTTCTCCTCTAAATCACCCAAACTCTTCCCTATGCCTCAAAGCATGTGCAGATCTGGGTGGTATGACTTATTGATGGAATAGGGAAATACAGGCTATATTGTTATTGGCGGGGTGGGGGGGGGGGGGAAAGAGAAAGAAGGGAGAAATAAAGGAGCTTTCCTACTGTATACTCACACTCTTGTTACAGGATTCAAGACTGAGAACATATCTTTCATTCCTATTCGCTTACTACTCTAACTCTCGTACCGAAGTCAGCACTCATCCCCCCCCCCCCACCTTCCCGGACGTTCAGTGCCAAAGTAATGATCAAAAGAAGGCGCCAAGCCGTGGAGACTATGTATATAAAACATATAAAAGATATGATATAAAAGGTATCTGATTCACCATCGATTTTATCGAGAGACAGGTGACCGCGAGGGACAGTCAGAAAGCAAGACGCACGCACATCCCGGAAGTCAGGATATTCAAGAAGGGTATGCACGACGTAAACATGCACAAATTCACAAGGGCTGTGACGAGGGTTCGAACCTAAGTCCGAGAGCATCCCAGACGCTGCCTTAATTGACTGCGCTACGACATGGACAGAGCAAGCTTCCATGTTGACGGACACTATTTACATCCCCTTGACGAGGTCTCCCAGTGCTACACTAGCCCTCTTGTTAGCACACTCCAACAGTGAAGTCTTCCAACACTATACTAGCGCACTCACTAGCATGCTCAAACAGTGAAGACGTCCAGCACTCCACTAGCCCTATTGCTAGCACACCAACAGTGAAGTCTTCGAGCGCTCCACTAGCACACTCGCTAGTACCTTCCAACTAGGAAATCTTCCAGTGTTTCACTAGCATCCTTGCTAGTTCACTCCAGCGGAGACGTCCCCAAGTCGACTAGTTCACATTCTGGTTCACATTCTCTTCCGTCTGCTATCAGTTACCAGTAGCTCATCACCTCCCAGAACAGCAGACTAGATGGGAAACATTATTAATAGGAGGGTTAACTGTTTTAACTCGGAACGATGGCGCCGAGGCTCGTCACACCTGTCCATGGAGGACAGAAGAAAATTTATATATTCTTAGGATTGTAAATGTGCCTGTGGTAAAAAAAAAGATCTAGCCGTGTGTAGGCAAATGAATAGTCATAGCACTATTGGAGCTTAGACCTGAGCATGATATTGTTCGCGCAGAATATATGACACAGACTCCAAGAATAGTAAACAATTACATCAGCCTTGGAGTTCAGAATGAGATGATCGATATTACTGGTAACCATGCACGAGGAGCCACTCAGAGACCATGCAGGGGATGCAAAACACGTCTCTGTCACTGTAGACGACTACACACAGCTCAGTCAAGGAGCAAGTTGCGCTTGTGCTATATATCTCCTCTACGACATGAAGTCGTTTTTTTTTAAGAGGCTGCCGATACAACAGGAGAAACTTGATTAAACTTTGTTTGCAAGAAACTAAGAGACTTTGGTTAAGACAAAGCAAGATTGTGGGTTTTTGACTTTGATGGAGTATACAACATGTCTAGAATATTAAAGGTGAACTGACAAATTTTACAAACGATGTTCCAAAAGCAGAATACTTGCGCTACTGAGCACATTCTTTGAACTTGGCAATTGGAAAAAAATCAGGCGTTAATTTATATATGAATCTGTCATAATAATTTTTATACAGAAAAACTAGTTTCACTGCTGTGGTCATCAAGCCCGATGGTCACAGTGCTTTGATCTGGCCATCCACGCACAGTTCCCTGCGGTTTCTTGATTCAGTCCTTGTTATGAGCGTTTGATCATTTAATTTATAATTTAATATGTTGAAATTCGTTATGTTATATTTTCAGTCTCGATATTACCTTCTGATGGTGTTCAGGAGCAATGACATATGATTTATGTCAT
>WNGS01166450.1:7695-20526 GCA_020271785.1 Procambarus virginalis
AGACAGTTGAGAGGCGGGCCCAGAGAGCCAGAGCTCAACCCCCACAAGCACAACTAGGTGAGTGCAGTATAAACTCATTCACCCACATATACTGTACAGTATAAACTCACTCGCCCATCTATACAGTATAAACTCACCCACATATACAGTTTAAACCCACTCACCCACTCCCCCATACAGTTAAACACCCACACGAGAGTGGATTGTTAACTACTGCACTGCTCTGCATTAAAATATGACACACTCGTGGTGCGCAGAGAATAAGTTCTTATCAAAAAATTATTTTCTCTAACTGTATTGTTAAAATACAATCTCTAATCATGGGAAACTAAAAAAATAATATCGTATGTGACATACTTTAGCCACGATTGAGCTGGGAAGTTGAGCAAATTATAGGCGCTGAGCGATGGAGCGCTCAAAGTCACTAGGCCCTGCCACCCCTGTGGGGCAGCAGTTGCAGCGAATATAATGTTTCACAATTATTTGATGTTTCTCATTCGTTTCTTCTCTGGTTTTTTGCTGTTATATTATTCAAAAGTGTAATTTGTGGAATTTATATAGTTCAATGTGTGGAACATTACTATGCTCAAAATTAGGGGGCTCATATATGTGACGTGTATATTATATTCTACGATCAATCAAACAGTGTTTTTGATGTTATTACACTATACAGTACAACCTCGATTCAACGTACTATATGGGACCAACCCCAGTTCGGTGGAGAGTTGGATTTGTTGCAAGAGGTGACCTTCAGGAGGCGTTTGTGTCAATTTCTCTTTTTTTCTTGTACACAATAAAAATGCATTATCATATTACATACTGTACCTATATATTACTTCTCTACTAAAAAATACTGTAATTCATAAATTTACCTTTTGTTGAATTATGTCCATCTTGAAGTTTTGTGAAGTTGTGAATGCTCTACAGTAAATACGTACTGCAGTGCATTATGCCGTTAGCACTGTGTTGATTAAAAGTAGTTCTGCTGTATGTTGAGTACTACAATACAGTTTATGAAAACTATTGTACACTAAAATTACTGCAACTTTAATTTTAACACTGTGTACACACTTAAATTTAACACTTGTTCTAACTGTTCACGCTGCACATAATGTTTTTAGATGTTTGCATCAGCTTTGCTGGTGCTCGCTGCTGCTGTGGCTTCAGCTGCTTCTGAGCTAGTGCTGGCTGCTGTTGTACCAGTGCTGGGTACAACTGTGCTCGTGCTGGGTACGGCTGTTGTACCAGTGCTGGGTACAACTGTGCTCGTGCTGGGTACGGCTATTCTCGTGCTGGGTACGGCTGTTCTCGTGCTGGGTACGGCTGTTCTTGTGCTGGGTTCGGCTGTTCTCGTGCTTGGTACGGCTGTTCTCTTGCTGGGTACGGCTGCTCTCGTGCTGGGTACGGCTGTTCTCGTGCTGGGTACGGCTGTTCTCGTGCTGGGTACGGCTGTTCTTATGTTGGGTACGCTGTTCTCGTGCTGGTTGATTTTCTGCTACTAGTTCTTGCAAAATATTGCTTCATTGTTGGCATTAATAATTGTTAGTAAGCCTTTGAGACATTTTGTTTTATAACCAAAGAGCTGTAGTAAAAAAATGGTCAATTCCACAATTATTCTTCCATCGGCGGATAAATACTGTACATCAATCGCAGACAAAGGTAAGGGCACTGGGTGCATACTGTTCGAACGCAGACTAAGTTTATACGTACACCCTTCAGTAGGCTGGTGTTTAACCACTTAACTGCGCCAACCGAGTTTTCTCGGTCGGCGGGAAACTGCGCCAACCGAGAAAACTTTTCGATTTTTCGTAACCAATTCTAAATGTGTACGAGCTTGGTTGTGTACGAAATGGACTCTTAGGACCTCCAGTGAGAGGCAGCCATCTTGGAAAAAAATCCCAGAATGCCCTGGGGCTGCTGGCTGGGTTAGTACTGAATGAGCAACCATGGGTGGCGCACGCACCTCTGGCTCCCAAACATCTGTCCGACGCGGTGTTGAAGATAATGCTCTGTCAGTGAAATTCAAACCTTATTGTTTGAAGAACATTAGGGTCATAATGTTGGGGAAGCCAGGCGCAATAAGGACCTAACACAAAGGTCGGATGCAAGTGATACAGCACCTAATGAGGACGATACAGGGAGCGTATCCAGTTGTAGCTCTGAGCGTCATCTTTGCAATTCTATGCTATTTATTTAGATGATACTTAGATGAATCATTTTTTGCGTTCAGTGATGATGCATCTGATACAAATGGCATAGATGAACAGTGTTAGCGGCTTCCATTTTGGTGTTTTCCATAGATATTTTCAAGAATGCCTAAATCTCTTCTCAACTGACGGACACTCTTGAGTCTAGTTGAATCTCTTCCTGACTGATGGACACTCTTGAGGCTAGCCGAATCTCTTCCTGACTGACGGACACTCTTTACGTATGCTGAATCTCTTTCTGTGTGGGACCATACAAAGCGATCTTTTCAAGACTATCTTACAAATTGATCTTTTCCTATAATCTTTTCAATACTACCTTATGCTTTACAAGCTTGGTTACATACAACCTACAAGTACTAAAGCCAAGGGTGTATGTGAGTGCGTTATTTGCAAGCACACAGAATGAAGAAACAAGCAGCGAAAATTTATCTGTACCTGGTGCACTGAGCGAAGTCGCGCTGTGTACCATGGGTTACTTCGTTGATTATTACTCAATTCCGAAGTACTGAGTGTGTAATACAGTGTGTTACTGTGAAAATAGTGTGTGAAACTGTACATATTGTAATTTTAGTGAATTTTTAACAGGTAATATTGCGACAATAAACATTTATTGTGGACACACTACTGACACATGTATCACAGTTCCATGGAACATTATGAAAGTTCTACTGTATGCATATTGTAAAGGACACACATATGCATCATATACGATAAAAAAACAAATAAAACCGCATTGGAAATACATAAAACAAATAATTGAAAATATATTTGTGGCAACACCCGGTGCTTGAATGGCCCGCGCGACAGTGTCTGGGCGAGTCACGCACGGGCGACCAGGCCCTGATGACGTCACAGCGCATCTTGTCCACGTCCCTACAGCCAAAGTAAGTGGAATTTGGTATTTATTTTTACATAGACATGTTCAGGGAAGGGAATTTATCATTTTACGAAGAAAAAAGAATTTTTTGGGAACACTTCATTTCATGCGCACCGGGGGAATTTCTCAATAAACTCCGCGCAGCACGGTGGTTAAGCCAGATCCAGTAACATAAATTTATCTTAAATATTCGATTTACAGCAAATTATATATTTTTGGGTTATATGTTTAGTTTAACAACATTATTACGATAATAAGAGCTTTAAAAAATACTTATTTTGGAACTGATTTATTAATTTTATTATTTCGAAGCCGTAGGTCACTGAACTGTGGCAACGAAATCGAACAGAACACCACCTGGTGTTGTGTTTGATTTTCAGTAACATAAATTTCTCTCAAATGTTCGATTTACATCAAATTATATATTTTTGGGTTACATATTTAGTTCAGCAACATTATTACGGTAATAAGAGCTATAAAAATACTTACTTTGAAACTGATTTATTTATTTTATTATTTCAAAGCCGTAGATTACTGAACTGTGGCGACGAAATCGAATAAAACAAGCACGGTGTTGTGTGGACAGGGATTAGACCCGTCCACTCATGCTGGAGTTGTGCTGCCAATAACGTGAATGATTTCTCAAATAGCAGATATCTATCATATTACAGTATATTTTTGGTTTTATTTAGTTTAATTTAATTAGGATAATAAAGAGTTATTAAAACACCAGTTTTAGAAATGATTTATTAATGTGAAACGTTCAAAGTCATGGGTCACTGAACTATATGACAACACAGACGAAAGTGAGTAAAACCTCACTGTAAAGTGAGGTTTACTGTACAGTATTCCCTTATCTGTCCACCCTCACTCGTCTTGTTTCATCACAGAAAATGTAAATAAGAAGATTTCAACACATTAGCTAGCTATTCACGCTTCACCCTTTAAATTACAATAATTTACAAAGATTCGTGTGCCACAAATCGGTGAACGAAAATCATTGAAACTCAGTCGTTCACTTGTGTGGACCACTCTGGCTGGTGTTTGGTTAATATGCGTCACTTCTTGTGGACCATTCTGGCTGGTGTTTGGTTCATATGATTTACTTATTGTGTGGTCCATTTGTGTGATCCAACTTGTCCTATGAAGGAATTATTAATTGTAATCTGTGATAGAATGAGACAGTTTTCCACCATTCTGTGAACATCGTAAGCTTGTGGACCGCTTGTGGTCCACTTGTGTGGTCCAACTTGTCATATGAAGGAATTATTAATTGTAATCTGTGATGGTGTGGCAAAGTTTTCCACCACTCTGTGAACTCTGTCCCAACATCGTAAGCTTGTGGACCACTTGTGGACCACTTGTGCGGTCCACTTGTGTGGTCCACTTGTGTGATCAAACTTGTCATATGAAGGAATTAATAATTGTAATCTGTGATAGAATGTGAAAGTTTTCCACCAGTCTGTGAACTCTGTCTCGACGTTGTAAGCAAATCCGAACATCCCCTGCTTCGGCGAACCATTGTTCGTCGAACCGGGTGAGTAAATCCGGCCTGAAAAGTGTGCGAACTAGCCGGAAATTCGTTGAATCAGGGTACGTTGAATCGAGGTTGTACTGTATGCATGTATTGTATATACCTATCTACATATGTGTTCACCATAATGAACCACTAAGTTGGTATAGTGAACCCAAAACAAGAATGGCTGCGACACAGCAGCCAGCAGTCTGCCGACTGACTCCCCCTCCCCCCGCCACTTTCAACACCCACTGACCAACATTCTGCCTCCCACCATACTGTTAATGTTTTTATTACACTCTTTACACACGTTATATATGTAAGTATCTACTTGTTTTATTCACCATAACTGTACAACTAAGCTGGTATGACGAGTTCAGGCAATAAGAGAGGTCGCACCACACATACAGCTGATGGTTGCCTCCTTCATTGGTTCAAGACCAGACGCACTAACATTCATCCCACAACTATAGTGTTTGTGGTGTTATTACACTATATGCACATTATATACAGTGCTTCCTCAGTCTAATGAACCCCGCTCTATCGAATTCCCGGAAGAGCCGAACAAATTGATTTTGGTACCAAATGTTCAGTGGAACATACAAATGTTCGATTAAGTGAGGAATGTTCGTCCAAGCGGTCACCGAGGCCGAGCGTCGGAGCTGGCTGTCATCAACTATGATTCGCCAGAGTGTAAACAGTTATACATGTACAGGCATACCTCAGTTTAAGAGTTTAATTGGTTCCTGGAGATGCCTCGTATTCCGAAAACTCGTATTCTGAAGCTAATTTCCCCATAAGAAATAATGGGAAATGAATTAATCCGTTCCTGACTACCCCAAAAACCCCATATCAAACTAAATTTTTATACCTAATTCATCTAAATAAACCTACAAAACTATGTTCAAGTTATTACTTACCTTGCTCTTGAATGCTGTAGGCGTATGGAAGATGGTGAGGAGGGGGAGGAGGAGAGGAGTTACTGTTTGGAAGGGGAGTCCCCTTCCATTATCACATCAGGCAGTGAGGACTTCACTGGTATGCACACACTGGCACATTTTGCCTGCATACCACTAGGACTTGCTTGTCTTACTAAGAATTTCTCTAAAGACACTTGTTTTTCCCTACATTTTAACACTTGTCTGTAGTAAGACATCACATTATCATTTAAAAGGTCAATGCAACGGCCTGCTACAGCTTTATCTGGGCGAGTTTTTTCAACAAAACTTTGCAGTTCTTCCCATACTTCACACATTTTCTTAATCAATGAGGGACATCCTCTACTGCCTCTACTCACAGCTATTTTCTTAGGTTGAACCTTATCAATGGCTTTCTTGAGACCCATGGTGAGATATATAATAACAAATTGTATAGTCAAATGACCAAAAATCCAACAAAACACTGAAAATCCAGGTGAAGAATTGATGTGGGATAGTCACTGGGCGCGAGACAATGGTAAACTGAGGGGCGGAGGGGCGACGATTGCCGATCCACCACGCGCTAGGTCGGCCTGTACGCGTATCAACAAACTCGTGTCCCGAGGTAACCCTCGCGTTCCGAGACATAATTTTTGAGGAAATCCTGCTCGTCTTCCGAAAAACTCGCATACAGGGACACTCGCATTCCGAGGTACCACTGTATAGTGTTTTTTTATCCTTACCCATTGTTTCTAGGGAGAAATGGTGATAAAATGGTGTCAGGGGGGCATTGGTGAGAGTTGTTGTCAGGAGGCAAGTGGTGTCAGTAGTTAGGGTTTTTTGTTAGGGGGCAGGAGGTGTAAGTTACGTATTCTCATAGGACGCAGGTTGTCAGCCAGGCAGCTGATAACCAGCTGAAATGGTGATAAAATGGTGTCAGGGGGGCATTGGTGAGAGTTGTTGTTGTCAGGAGGCAAGTGGTGTCAGTAGTTAGGGTTTTTTGTTAGGGGGCAGGAGGTGTAAGTTACGTATTCTCATGGGAGGCAGGTTGTCAGCCAGGCAGCTGATAACCAAACTGGCGAAAAAATGGTGTCAGGAGGGCATTGGTGAGAGAGTTGTTGTCAGGAGGCAAGTGTTGTCAGTAGAGGCTGGTTGTCAGTGGTAGAAGTTGTCAAGGGAAGCTGGAGTAATACTGTACAGGTAGTGGTGTCAGTAAAGGCTGTAGAGGCAGGCACCACATGTGACTGGCAGCTCCATGCTCCCTCTCCAGCCACCCCCCCTCCTTCCTGCACTTGACTACCAGAGACCAACCACTAACTCTCCTCTCCTCTCGTCGTCAGATGCCAAGAGTCAATTTAATAATAATTATCGCATTATCTACACTGAAAATAGCCTTTTTATTAGAAAAATGTCATATTGGAGCAATAATAATGGTGAAAATTGTGATATATACAGTACATATTTTAAACAGTTTGAACACATTTCCTTTTCACAGAATTTTTAATACAATTGAGGTGTTGATAACAGTTGGCATTGTGTGGCCGGCAGGTCGCTCCTTGAGCCATTGAGGGGGGTGGGGGGTGGGAGGGGGGGTTTGTTTCCTGGATCTCTCCCTCCCTCCTTCCAACAGCCTACGTACTGTACTGTAATACATTAGGTATTATGTAATACAGTACTGTACTGTGTAAAATGAATAAAACTTCATAACAGACAATATTTTATTAATTATAACAACAAACAATATTATTTGAAAACAATTTGTAAGCCTATTTAGATTAAATTTTGAGTAGGCCAATAAAACAAGCACAGGTCGTGTGAACGTTAGGCCTTGGTGAGGTGGCTGGCATCATTTGTCTCCCCTCCTCCTAGTGTGAAAACGTGTTGCTCGCACGCGAAGGATAATTTTGAAAAATTTTTATCGTTTGAACTCTTATACTCTGTCAAGATGTCTCAGAGCAGCATTCGTGGTGTTCCAGATTTAAAACGAAAGAGAAAATATTTGTCAATTGATCAGAAAATTGATTTAATAGAGAAAGCAGAGCGTCTATACTCTGTCACCCGTCTCGCCCAAGAATTCAACATCGGTAAAGCTACAGTTTGTGATATAAAAAAGCAGAAGGATAATATTAGGAAATTCGTTGCTCAGAGTCAAACTCATGCAATAAGCAACAGGAAAACATTGAAGCCTGTTAAATATACGGATTTGGACTCGGCTGTATTCAAATGGTTTACACAGCATCGTGTGAAAGGAATTGCTGTTTCAGTTGATTCTATTAGAAATGCAGCTGAAAGACTTGCTGAAAAGTTAAACATTGACAATTTCAAGGCTACACTGGATGGGTATGTCGATTTAAAGAGAGGCATGGCATCATTAACAAGAAAATTTGTGGCGAAGCCTTAAGTGCAGATGTAGGAAGTGTTAATACATTTAAATATAAACTTTCTCAGCACATGGTATCTAATAATCTAAGCTGGTTTCAAGTGTACAAGGCAGATGAAACAGGCTTTAACTGGAAATGCCTTCAAAGAAACACTTTGGCCTCTAGGCTTGAGGAGAGTATTCCTGGTCGTAAGGTAAGCAAGGAAAGAATTTCAGCATTATTGTGCAGTAATGCAGATGGCAGTCACCGAACAAAGTGCGCAATTGTTGGGAAATCTGCCAACCCCAGAGCATTGAAAAACTGCATGAACAGATACCGGTCATTTACTACAACACCAAAAATGCCTGGTTCACACAGATTATTTTTGAAGACTGGTTCCAGAATCACTTTTGTAAAGAAGTAAGAAAGCATCAGATCAATGAGTGTGGCATTCGTCCTGCTGATGTAAAGGCAATGCTGTTGGTTGATAATGCCCCAGCTCACCCCATTGCTAAATTAACATCGCCTGATGGTAAAATAACATGTATGGCTTTACCACCAAATACTACATCTTTAATACAGCTCATGAATCAGGGGGTTATCTATGCTCTCAAACGGCTTTATAAGAGAGCTATGAATGTAGACATAATGGAAGTTGTGCTCTCTGAGGAAGAAGAGAGGCTTAACCCTCAAACCGCTAGGGGCCCAAATGGAATTCACACCACAGGCGCAAAAAAAAAAAAAAATCCAAAAAATTGTTTCGTCTTATAGAAGTGTTCATTTTTGTTCCCTGATCACAGAAAAAATAACAAAGAAATCGTAGGTGGCATATTTTAGCCGCAATAGGGTAGGGAAGTGTGGCAAAAAAGGGGCGTTGGCAGAGCCTTCGCCAGACGAGGTCTACTCCGCGCGAGCTGTCAGACGGCAGTTGCCACAAATATATTATTATCTAATTATTTCAATGTCTGATTTTTTCTTCTTTTTTTTGCAGTAATATTATTCCATACAGTGAATTGTGGTATATTTATATTATAAAATGTGTGAACCATCGCTGTACTCAAAATTATGGTGTGCATATTAGTGATTCAATTATTATGTTCATAAAACAATAAACAAATAGTTTTGCTGTTGTTACACTATATACACAGGTTATATCTAAGTATCTGTATGTTTTGTTCACCATAACGAACTACTAAGTTGGTCTTGTGAGTCAAAAAGCAACGAGGAGTGAACGCCAAACACCAGCGAGCCACTCACTGCCACTCCCTCCCTCAACACCACCTCATTCACCTCCCACAATACTGTTTTTGCATTTATTCACTATACACAGACATTATATATATGTATTTACATGTTTTGTTCACCATAACTGTACATCTAAGCTTGTATGGTGAGTAAAGGCACAAAGACGTACCTACTCACACAGTCAGTTGATCGGCGGCCGCCCTCAAGGCCAGACACACTAATATTTCTCCTTCAACAATACTGCTTGTGGTGTTATCACGCTATATACACACATTATATATAAGTATCTACCTGTTTTATTCACCATACCTGTACAAATAAGCTGGTATGGTGCCCAAAGACCATAGTGGCCATCAGTAAACAACATGGCAAGTCGTGCAGACGACGCTCCTCTCTCACCAAAATGGCGGCTCCCAACCTACTCCTCTCTCCGTTATCTCACACTATACACACGTTATATATAAGTATCTACATTTGTGTTCACCACAGTGAAACACTTAAGCTGGTATGGTGAGTGCAGTCAATAAATGGTGGCCACAAACAATCACAAGACGACGCCACAACCCTCCCTCCACAACCTTACTCCTCCCTCCATGGAGCACAGTGCTAAATATCACCACAATCATGCTGTTATCAGAATCCTGGTCAGTTTTATCACAGTCAGGGGGCTTCAGTAATACTATCACTGCTAAATAATAGCACTATCATTTATATTATGGCGTTTGTAGGTGATGCTGTGGTCACAAGCTGAACAGCGGTGCTGTGAACTCGTGCTGCATGCACCAGCCTTGGTGGCTTGCACAATACTGACGCTCTAACACCCAAGAATGTTGGGCTGGACTTTTTTTCTAGGTGGCATCTGGCAACTATCGGTCGTGGCTGTACTATAGCTGCCCCTATCCCAGGCGGGGCGTTTATATTATAGCGCTAGACACGAAATAATATATAAATGATGTGCTCGGTTTCGGTTTTGTCACTGATATCATTTATATATGATATGCGTGGTTTGAGGGTTAATAAGGATAAAAGAGCTAGTAGAACACTAGAAAACTTCAAGAAACATTCAATTAAAGATGCTATTTACAACTGGGCCAAACAATGGAACGAGTTGAAGGTCACCACATTAAAGAATGCATGGAATAAAATTCTGAGTCGGTACCTGGTGAGAACGAAGACGAAGATGACTGATTTTGAGGGCTTTGATAATGCGATTTTTGAGACATTAAGAGATGCTGGCGAGGAAGATTTGCAACTTTCTGATGTGACTGAGTGGTTAGATAATGATGCTGATGATCCAGGTTATGGTGAATTAACTGATGATGAGATTATCCAGTGTGTTACTGGTAATGCTGATGAGGATATGGAAGAGGAGGAAGATACCTGTAGCATGTTTCCTATTCCATATGCTGCATCATTACAAAACCTTAATCAGCTGCTTGATATGGTTGCTGTAACTGATGATGAAAACGTGGCAGATTATTATCTACACCTAAGGGATTGAAAGATATAATGAAGAAACAAACTAAGATTCAAAAGTTTTTGGTACAGCTTAACAGTAGGCCTACAGGACCAGCACCCAGCACTAGCAAGGACTCGCCTGAGGATGCCCAGGCAACTGGACCAGCACCCAGCACCAGCAAGGACTCACCTGAGGATGCCCAGGATACTGGACCAGCACCTAGCACCAGCATGGACTCACCTGAGGATGCCCAGGATACTGGACCAGCACCCAGCACCAGCATGGACTCACCTGAGGATGCCCAGGATACTGGACCAGCACCTAGCACCAGCATGGACTCACCTTTGATTCAAAGGTGACACCCTAGGGTCAACACTTGCAGCAGAGGAGCTCCAGCATATTTCAACAATCCTAAGTATTGTAGTACAGGTTGAGGATAGTGAGTGGTGTCCCAGAGATCATAAAGGTATAGTGCTTTTGAAAAATAGGTGAGATAATAGGAATGTGCCAAGGGAAGTGAAAAATTGGGTGAGAAAAAGTTGCCCCTATAGTGTTTACAGTGCAGAGAAGAACATTCAAGATGGCCACTGACAAGAGGAAATACAAAACAGAGCTTGATTTTGAGGGATTCAATGAAGAAAGCATTGATATTAGCAGTCTACACAACAAGTTGGTAAAATTAGATACTATAGTGAACTCTCATGTAGAAATAATTAGTAAATTGAAAGAAAGTAATGATCATTTGAATAGCAAAGTTTTAGGTCTTGAGGGTTTAGTGAAAGACTTGCGCAAGGAAAGAGTCAATTGGAAACAAATTGCAAAGCCATGGAAGAAGAAAATATACTCTTAAAAATAGCTTTGGAAGAAGTTAGAGCAAATTTAAACATAAATGATTACAATAGGCTAGGCAAGGAAATTCAAGAGAGAAACAGCTTTTGTCAGCACAGATGGAGGAAGTTACACAGGAATAGAACAGTGCAAGAAAGATATGCAACTCACTTATGCACAAGTGGCCAAGGAGAAGGAAAAAATGGAAGCAGCAGTAAAGGAAGCCCAAAAATGCAGCAACCAAGATAAAACAAACATTAGGCTGGAAGTGAGAAAGGAATTGGCATCTAACCCGAGGTTGGTGCAAAACACAGTTGATCGGAGTAAGTCCCTGATAATTTTTTGGCTGCAAAGAAAGGAGATAACATCTAGGTCAGAAAGAGCTGTAGAAGAAGCAAAAGTAGTAGATAAAATTGTTGGCCTCGTGGAAGGTCTTACAACCAAAGAGAATGTGTGCGACTACAGGAGAATAGGCAGATATGTAAAAGGAAAGATCGACCTTTGAGGATCACCCTAAACGGTGCCAAGCAGATGGAAGAAGTACTAAGGAATGCTAGAAAGTTACAAAGTGATGAGATGGGAAAATGTGGTCATTAAGACGAGATCTTTCAAGAGAAGACAGAGAGAAGCTGAAACTGAACCTCGCTGAGGCAAAACGTTTAAATGAGAGCAGGAATGAAGAAGAAATCAAATCTTTTTTCTACAAAGTGTTAGGGGTAGGCAGACCAGTAAAGTGGTACATAAAGGCAAACCCACAATCAATAGAGAGAGGGGAGTGAAGAATAAGGAGAGGGGGAACAAGTTCCTGAAGATTGCATACACCAACATAGATGGAGTAAGATCGAAGATATTGGAGTTAAGTGATGTAATACAGATGCAGACACCAGACATTGTTGCACTCACGGAGACAAAACTTGAAGATGATATTTTAAATGAGGTCATATTCCCAAGGGGCTACTCAATTTGGAGAAGGGACAGAAAAATTAGGAAAGGCGGTGGCGTTGCTGTGCTGGTGAAAGAACACATAAAGGTGAAGGAAATAATGACTGCCAATCCACAAGAGTTGACATAATAGCACTAGAGATCTGCCATGAAGATGATAAACTAATGGTCATAAATGCATATAGTCCACCACCAAGCAGCACATGGTCAAAGGAGGAGCTAGATAGTAAACGAGAAGGTCTTATAACAATAATGAGAGAGATTATAGCGAGAGCGGATAACAATAGGTCACGACTGTTGATAGTTGGTGACTTCAACTTGAAATCCATAGACTGGGAAGCATATGAAGCTAAACAGAAGATTTTTGGACCTGTAAATTTGTAGACCTCATCCTGGAAACATTCTTGTATCAACATGTTAAACAAGCTACGAGGATGAGGGAGGGACGTTCCCTCCATGCTAGATTTGATATTTACCAGG